>CANYCX011825950.1:0-12946 GCA_948193385.1 Breynia disticha f. nivosa | reverse complement strand
CCGATTCTACACCTCCCGGTTACTACGATTCCACAAGGTTTAGCTTGGTTAGGTTTTAGTTTAGGTTTTTGAAATGCTCTTTCAAGAAAGAGAGGAGAGAAACGTGAGAGTGTGAGAGAAATGAGAGATGGAGAGCTATATGTATATATTAAGAAATGACGGTTTTATCCTTCGACTCATCCCTTAACCTTTAGTCTCGATTTTTCTCTCTCCCAGTTTACTATTCCCACAGATTTTTAAAATCCTTATTAATCTTAAACTCTCCCAAAAATATTTATTAAAAATATTTTACGAATTTATTCGCATTTTTATTAAATAATTAAAAATTTACCCAAAAATTCTTAAAATTTAGGGCGTTACAGTTTATAAGTTTTATTTTTTTTATTTGAAAACAAAAATTTACATTTATGTTCGTATATGTTCATTGTATAATATGTCAATCTTATTAAAAAATGAGAAAATTTGAACGACATAATTTATAAAAAAAATAGATATTTATTGTGTTCATATATGTTAGTAAACTAATAGTCATATTTACTTGTTAAAAAATCGGGATAGAAAACTAACCACTTGCAAAAAAATTAAAAAATTCAAAAGGTATTATTTATAAAAAGAAAAATATTTATAATGTTCATTGTTGTTCATATATGTCTATAACTAACGATCATAATTACTTGTTAAAAATAAAAAAATATAAATAAAAAAAACTCACTTGTTAAAAATCAGGAAATTCAAACAACACAATCAATAAAAACAACTAAATGTAATAATTTTTCACATTTTAAATATTAATGTATATTTATGAATATATAAAATTATAAAATAATATTTTAACAAAGAAAAAAATATAAAAAATATTTTTACATATTAAAACATTAAATATAGAAATTTACATAATTTTTCCGAAAAAAGAAATTTGAGAAACTCAGTAAGACTACACGTGGAGCCCACTATCGACTTTTAATTCCACCACACCAGAAAGTAGTGACCGCCCACTCAGACCGCCACGTGTCACTATATTCAAATTAGTCGGTGAATAACTGCCCGCCGTCCTTTGCAGTCACAAAACAAAACGTCGTCAGCTCTATATCGTCAAAATCTAACGGCGTCAACTTTCTAGTACACCCCAACCGAACCGTCTTTAAAATTCCGAACCTGAGGTTCGGAAATTTTGGTATTTTTATAAACGAGAGATATGACAGTGAAATATAGGTCGAAAGTAGCATAGAGTGAGTATAGAGTGAGTGGTGTAGTACGGATTTGTGGATCGGAACTATTGAGATCATGTCGGAACATTCAGAGAATCCGATTGAAGAGATGGTTGAGAAAATAAGTGAGAAGATTCACGATCACGATTCATCGTCGTCGGATTCCGATTCCGATGAGAAGAAGAAAAAACCGGAGTCGGAGTCCTCGGTCAAGGATAAGATTTACCGCTTGTTTGGGAGGGAGAAACCGCTTCATAAGGTTTTCGGTGGTGGAAAACGTACGGATTCTTTTTTTTTTTGAAGTCTAGCGTGCTTAGTTTGAAGTTATGATCTTTGTTGTTGTAGTGAAGTTTGTGCTTTTTTTAATCGTGATGTAGCTATTGCAACATTGTTGTTTATTGATTTTAGTTGAAGAAGTTATGAAATGTCCGATCTGTGCTTAAAGGTTGGTATTTGTAGAGAGGAGTTGGTGTTTGTTCACGCTGTGAGAATTTATAGTCTGCTATTATTTGTTATGGCTTTGCTGTGCTAGAGTTGAGGTATATAGCAATGAGTTTTGAGTTCAATGCTAATGTAGTATGTTAGTCGATGCTGAGATGTTTGGTTTGTTGGTTTTATGCAGCTGCTGATGTGTTCTTGTGGAGGGACAAGAAGGTCACGGGAGGTGTAGTTGGATTAGCAACTGCAATTTGGGTTCTTTTCGAGTTGGTTGAATACCATTTGCTCACTCTTGTTTGCCACATTTTGATACTCGCGCTTGCCGTCTTGTTCCTTTGGTCCAATGCTCATACATTTATCAACAAGTGAGTTCTTGTATGGTATATACTGCAATTTAGCACTCTTATCACTTGCTGCTTTTGATTTGTGTCAATTAATGTTATTGCGTGCCACCATTATATTTCACCTAAGAGTCCTTGTACTTATTTTGTTTTTGTAGATCTCAACCTCACATCCCAGAGATTCATATTCCAGAGAAGCCATTCCTGCAAGTTGCTTCTGCGATTAGGATGGAGCTAAATCTTGCATTTTCCATCTTGCACAATATTGCAACAGGGAAAGATTTGAAGAAATTCCTTATTGTATGTTTCTGATGTTCTGCTGATATTCTTTGACCAGAAAAAGATCTCTATACTTTTGTCTACATGCATACTTACTCTTCCTTTTTGTTAGGCATTGAGTTTGAAATGATTTGAATTTTTCAATTTGATACGGAGCAATTTTCTTGTTTTCAGATTATAGCTGCCTTGTGGGTTCTATCAAAGCTGGGTACTTGTTACAACTTCCTGACCTTGTTCTATATAGGTATATCTTGAATTATTGCTAATGTGATACTGGCGTATAAGGAATAATGCTGCATTGTATTCATATTTGGGCGTTTTAACGAGATTTAATGTCTGTGAACAGTCTTTGTTTTGCTGCACACTGTACCTGTTCTTTACGAAAAGTACGAGGACAAGGTTGATCCATTTGCAGAGAAGGCAATGATCGAAATCAAAAAACAGTATGCGGTATTTGATGCGAAGGTTCTCAGCAAGATACCGGCTGCCGCACTGAAAGCTAAGAAGACTTAAAGAGTGCGTGATTTCATTTTGTTGTTGTTTGTGACAGACATTTTGTAGGCGTGGGTTTGCAGTTGTGATTGCTCATCTATATTTTTCAAGAGCTCCCCTTTTAACCCCAACCACTGTTTCAATCACTTCAAGATTGCTTAATTTAAAGTTTTCATGGGGTTTCTCACACATTGTAGGTGTAATTCTACAGTCTGATCAGTTTGAGATTTTAATGATTTCACAATGAGTGATTTATTTATTACTTTCATCCATGGGTGCGATTTTGGTGATTTGTACACAATTATGCTTTATTCTGAAACCATTCACTGCTGTGTGCTTAGTGATGCAAAAACGGCGGCATCTCATCCCCGAAAAGAACCAGTCAGGTTGCTAAATTTGAATGATCTTGTTAAATGAGAGTCCTTAAGGGAAAAGATAGTGGAGTTTTGATGCAGATTATGAAGAGTTTGTGCTGTGGGGCTGAGACCATAGGATGTTTGGTCCACTGAATAATAGATGTTGTTAGGTTGAGTAGATTGTGTTAGGTTAATCCGTGAAACAACAATACATCGAACTAATACACCACGCAAGCCATTTATGAACAGCTTCGGCAGGCACAACTTGCTTTACAGAGAAAATCTGCAGGTATGCAATGGCGGCGATCGATTCTTTGGACACTGCCAAGAAGGAAAATGTCAGCAAATGAACTCCATTTTCAAGTAGGAATGTGAAGGCAACTTGGCCATATACCCAAACATCAAAGTTGTGCATTCAACTACCAATACGATTTGTAGAGAAGAAGTCTGAAGTAGAAGAAAAATGAAGAAAATAGTCTCATGAAAAGTTCTTTAAAGTTCAATATATACACATAAATAAATAAAAAAACACCCTTTCCATTTCAATATATACAAATAAATAAATAAATAAATAAATAAAAGAACAACCTTTCCATTTCAATGTGAACAATCTACATGATCTGGTATGTTATCAATGCTTCTGAAGTAATCTTTAAACACGAGAAGGGTTATCAAATAAAGAAACTGTTGAAAAATCAGAATCAGTGTGTTGGAATTGTGAGTTCCCCTGAGAAGACAAGGGACTATTGTCACGGATTGAATAGTTCGGTTTAGATATGGACTTGCCATCATCGGATGTGCTTGGCACTTGGTTCGGCATTGGCAGACCAGCACTGGCACTGCTTGAACTTCTTCCTTGCGACACCTCCATGACTTCCCTCCTCTCTCTTTCTTCAGTTTCCTTGACAAGAAAATCAACCCACAGGTCTGCAAAGGACTGCAGACAAATATGCATGAGCAACAAATTGCAAAGAAACCGGCTGACAGGCAGTACATAAACAATCTAGGAAGAGAAATATAGATAGAACCTAACGATCAGATGCCTCTTTTCCGAGTGCACTAACCGAACTTCCACCCAAAATACCGCCAACGAAGCGACCAGGTAGTCCTAACACTCCACGAACAACACCGCTGCCACCATGCTGAGCCACACCTATCCTCTGCTTGTCTGGTTGTCTTCATCGGAGAAACCAAGCATTCGAACCTTAAGATCCAGAATCTATGATGGATGGTTTATTATGAGTCGCAGTCCATAACATAAGAGAAAAAGTTTTCTACTCCAATCCAATTTTAGTGACTGGTGAGAGGAAAGAACTGGAAATTATTGCACTGACAGACATCTTTGCCGTGGTTTCTGAGGAAATAGGTTACCATCAGGAATCAGGATGCTTGACAATTACTTTTCTGCTAATATTTAGTGGACTGAAAAACAGACAATAAAAGAACACAATAAACTTTTTTAAGTGTATTGACCTATCAACAAGGTAATCAGAATCCATAGACATTCGATTAAGTCTGGTCATGCTCTGTTCAACAGTGCTTCGTAGTTTTGCTTATCCTCTTCAAGCTTTTTTACTCTGTTTTTTGCTTCAGCTAACATCCTTTCGCTGTCCAAAAGTTTTGCCAAGATTTCTTTCTTTTCTGCTTTGATGCCTCCGTTTCTCGCTTCACATCCTGAAGAAAGCAAGGAATCATCATTATCAGTGTGTGCCAGAGTGCTACCCGTAAATCATAATGCAATTATGCAACATCAAAATTGAAAGGAAAATGTAAAGTAAAAGAGAATATGTGCCCCTGTTTGGTGAGTTTTCCCTTGATATTTATTCTTTATATAGGCACTCATGCAATTACCCACGTATCGAAGTTGCTCTACTTCTTATTCAATGGGAAGACACGTTTATTTCCAATAAAACTAACACTTTAAATTCATGTCACCTGGGTGAGCGATTTTTCCCGAATAACTACTCTTCAACTGCACAGCCACCTATACTTGATCTCTCACTTTATCTCTGCGTCATTGATGTGATCTCTTGACTCTCACTTCGCTCTTTCATAACTCATCTATTGTTCGCTCACGCATTCTTATCCTCTCACGAACTACATAAGCGAACGAGCATCGCTTACCATCTTATTCGTGTTACTACTCATTCACATAAGTTCATACTTAGAGGTCAACAAAATTCTAGCTTCGTCATGATGGAAAGGACTAATGGAATAAAATCAGAGTTTTTATGTAGTTTTTTTAAATAAAGAGACTCGATCACATATTTGATCAAACATAAAGGATGATAAGGTATTTCATCCCTCTTACAGAGGCTTAAATAAAATATAATTGAAATATTTCGAGAGTGAGGCACATCAAGTCAGGATGGCCGAGTGGTCTAAGGCGCCAGACTCAAGTTCTGGTCTTCGAAAGAGGGCGTGGGTTCAAATCCCACTTCTGACAAGTTATTTTCATTATTTTTCCGACACTTGCTTTTTGAACTTGGACAATAAGGAAACAAGTAACAGAAAAGCTAATAAATGTTATAAATAAAGTGTGTTTTTATTTCTGTTACATTATAATGACATTTACACTCACAAAACAAACATGAAGTTAAGTTGGTAGCTCAAACATCATTCTTTATAGAAGAACTGTATCCGTTCTGATCATCATAGTACTTAGACCAGAGCATGACTCCGCCATATTTATGAGAAGCTTTGATTGCAGGAAGCACAGTTGAGGTCAGATTCGAAACAGGAATGAATCCACTTCCTGCAGCCTCAGGAGATGCAGGCAAACCCAGGAAAATTTTGGTGGCAGAAATGTCTGAAGTCCATTGTTTCCATGCATTTTCAAGGTTGTTAACATCCCCAGATGTGTATTGGCAAGGAGGATTGTTGTAGAATTGAACCCAAACGTAGTCGAAAAGGCCTGTTTTCAGTGCATTTCCTACTGAAGCATCAGGAAATGGACACTGAGGAGCTGCTGTTAAATACACTTTCTTGCCTTTGTTGCTGTATCCTGATAGGTACCTGGCAAGATCATCCCAGTAAAGACCTGTTCCGCCTTCAATGTCAAAATCAATTCCGTCTAGAATGGCAGGGCCAAGTGGACGGGACGAAGATGTTCCGCCCAAGAAGTTGTTCCAGAGATATATAGCTACTTGTCTGGCATCATCTGAAGAGGCTAGGGAATAGCTACCGGCTCCTCCTCCAATAGAGAGCATAACCTTAATGCCTTGACGTTGACAGAATGTTATATTGGAGCTCAAGCTGGTGCAGCCATTGCTATAACCATCACAGTGGCCGGCCAGATTGATCATCGGAGTTCTTCCACTTCCAAAAGTTGCTAAGAAAGCTAAGTTTACATAAGCATATTTTGCTGTCGCACAGGTCTCCTCTAAGGTGCCCTCATTGCCATTCTGTCCCCAGTAGATTGATATTCCACCAGCATTGGAGCCTATTACCAGACTTAAGAATGCTAAATTCATGGCTGCAAATGCAATTTCTGACTTCATTGCTATTAGAAGATAACTCTCTCTTGGTCTCTAGGACTAGTTTAAATCAAGTCACGTTGCCTCAGTGCTTCATTCGCTTGGGGAAACACGAGTTTTATACCCAGTGGGAATGAAATGTGAATTAATTTAACTGTTCATTTTGTTTGGGGAAGACGATGGCGTGCCTTAACTGTTATGCTGTGGTTTACAAGCAAATTTTGGTTTTGGCAGCACGATTGTTGAAGCTTAAGCATACTCAATTTGAAAGTTAGCTTGTTTTCAGCTTTTGTTCTTTCCTGTAATTTGCATGTACATTGTTGTCCTCTCCAAATCAGATTGCTGCCATCTCTCAACAAGAAATGAGTCAATTCTTGGAATTTTAGAACAGTTCAAATAGGAAAAGACCAACCAGTTGTCATTGATAATTCAGGAAAAAAAAAACTAAAATTTCTCAGATAAATCAGTCATTTAAGTTCATCTAAATGTTTTTGGCAGGAATAATCTGTCAACATATGAATTGAGATCAACATAATTGGTATAGATATAAACTTATGGAAACACAATAATATTTGATTTACACATTCATCGTGAGTCTACAACAACGCTCCTTGCCAGTATTCCTCCGGAGATGTGAGCAATCTCTTACATGCATGGAAGCAATGGACGTCTAGCGTCCCGTCGAACAAGATTTTCCTCGAATTGCCTGCATTTTCTGCTGCGGGCCGGAGTGGATTCATTCGTGTCTCTGATCTGACTTCTAAAGTTCTTCCTGCGATTAAGGGTTCGGCAAGTATGGTTGTGAGATGCTGTGGTCCAAGTATTATGATGATCAAACCGGTTATAGTAAAGCCATTAAGAATTTTATCAAGAAAACTTAAGCAGATGCTGCAATAAGATTTCCATAACTAGAAAACTTCGACATTGAAGGAGGATCAAGCCAACACTACAATGATCTGTAAGCATATTATTCATACTGTGATAAAATAAAGAAAATACTAAACAAATATACAAGAACAACGAATGCATATGAAATTATATTTCCAACAGAAGCAAATTAAGGACATTCATCACTGTATCATGTAAGCATGTCTAGAGCTTAATAATAAAATAACACAAGATCAAATTATGAACTAAACAACCGGCATGTCTGCAAATTGCAAAACTGCACAAACAAAATTGCCGATAATTGTTGTTTGCAAATCTAGAAATAATCATTGAAACAACAGATTGAAACCTCATCCATGAGTATGAACAGCTTCCCACACCAAATTCTTCGGGACAGGATTCGTCAAGTCCCTAGCCTGTAAAGCAACAGATCTGAGTCTCCTAATTGTCCAGGCATTAGCTTCCCAGAATGACAAGCTTCTGTATGGCAAATCATGCTTCTTGCATAACTCTTGCACCATTGGAGAAACTTTTCTTAATTGGCACCTTGGCAACCTTGGAAACAAATGATGTTCAAGCTGAAACTGTAATCCACCATGGAACCAATCCATCCAAGAAGGGCATGAAATATCCAAAGTTCCACTTGTCTGTTTCTCAAACCAATCATTCCCTCTTGGTGGTCCAACATAAACGTTAGCCGCAAAATGATTCAAAGTAAACTGAATGTGTTGAATTGATGTCACAGCAAAACTTGTCAGCACAAACATAACTCTCTCTGGCCAATTGGGCAAACAAGTAACAAGAGCAGGGAACCATGTCCAAAAGACGAGAATTCCCAGAATGTTCATTGCTCTATCAGGGACTTGTCGCCTTGAGAACAATAACAAGAATGTCTGCACATACAAATTGACCCTAGCAACACACATCACTGGATAATAAGTCCAATGTTGATAACTCACAAAGAATCTAGCCAGAGGATCAAAACTCAAGTTCCTTCCATAAAAAACAGATCTAATGGAATTGAAAAAGCGTGAAGAGACTGCAAAAACGGGAATGTGTTGAAGATCAGGATCATAATCAAGACTATTACAAGCAAGATGATGTGCATTGTGGGTCCATTTCCACCAAGCAATGCTGATCCCAGTCAAACAATTACCAGCAAGAATCTGAGCAACCTTGTTAAATCCAGGGCTCGACATTACCTGATAATGCCCAGAATCATGCCCAACATAGGCACTCTGAATCCAAAGAAACCCCAAAAGAACAGAAGATCCCATATGAGCCCAAAAACTCTCACAACACAAAACACCATAAACCACAATGCAAAACAAGAATGCAACACAAGCCATTGCATACATAGCAACATGACCCTTCTTGTCAAACAAACCCTGCTTACAAAACTCAGATACCAACTTCCTATAATCTTTAGAAACATCAGAAACCTCAAAATCTTTCAAATAATAACCCGTAAATAACTCATCAAGATATTTCCATGCAGTTCCAGGATGGTATGCAATGAATGCATCAGTTACATCCTCACCACCCAGATTAAGAATCGGTACCTCTCCACCAGGATGTTGCTTAACCCACGTTGAAACATCATACACTTTCCCCTGTATTGATATCCATAAATCACCAGCTTTGTTGTGTTTTCTCAGCTCTTCACTACTCATATATTTCCTCTCCATTTTCTTAGTTTTTCTTCGTCGGAGATCCTAAAACAACAATACACGTTCGTCGTTTTAATCTCTGTTGTCGTTGTTGTTGAGTTTTCTTGAAGATATTGACGTTGTTACTCAAGAAACCACCAACAACAACAACTCCTCTCCCATGAAAACTGGTCCACGTCGTTCAGAGTTTTAAGAGCTTCTTAAAATAACGCATTTTAAGGAAAGGCTCAGATTTTCTTCGAATTAAAAGCTGTCATTTTTTTTTATTCCATGCTTTGTGGACCACTTTTATTTATGTCGGGATTTAATTTCATCCGCTGGATTGGGGAGATTAAAGCGAGTTAGCACAGGCATGATCGTAGGCGGTGCCAGCTACCTCAAAATTTTGGGGACAGGCAATTGGATCACACGGGGTTTTAACGCGGTGACAGAAATACCATGTGCTCTGCCATCAACTATTTTTATTTTTTATTTTTTCAAAAAAAAATAAAATTTTTTTTAATATTAAATATATATTTTTTAATTTTATTCATTATTTATAATTGAAAAAATATTTTAATTTTAGATAGTGGAATGCATTTTGTGTTGGTTTTTCCAAAGAATGGAAATACGATAATAATAGAAAGAAAAGATTCGAGTATCAGATTTTAACAGCTGAAGTTGATTCGATGGTGACATTCAATATGCTTTACTTTAATTCTCATATATACTAGCAATTTTACCCGATTCAGTAGGACTGTATATTATAAATTAATTAAAATTATATTGTATTTATTTATAAATTATTTTATTTAAAAAATAATAATGATTTAAAATATAATAAAAAATAAATAAATAATTTTAATGAAAAAATTGGTCAATTAAATATATGATCATTATACATTTTTATAAGCAATATATTTTGTGAAATTATATAAATTAGTTTTATCGTAATAAATTAGTATCTTGTATTTAATCAATTTGTTATTTACACGTCAATTATTTTCTATATTTTACAGATAATCTTAATATATTTAGTTTTCATGTAAATATAGATAGATATAGACCAAAAAAAATTATTGAAAATCTAAAATACTAAAAAAAATGCACCTGAATATCATTAATGACAATTTTCTTTATTAGATTGACATGTATCAGCATTTAATGACAATGTTAACAACTTTCTTATATATATATAGACTAGTAGCAGTACTCATGCGATGCAACGGAGTGCTGTGTATTATTTATATCGATGAATTGTAAAATGGATGGATAGATTGGTGGGGTTGACTTTGTGTCGGATATATATACATCGATATTAATAACGTGAATATGATTTAGAGTTTAATTTTAAATTTAAATTTTAAATAAATTTTAGTATTGACTATTTGTTTTAACACAATTAAAATTGTACAAATAAAATGTTATTGTGCAGCTTTCAAAAAAAAAAGATGTTATTGTGCACAATTTTAATGATGCAAAACCGTGAATAGAAGCAGCTCTCCACAACCGTATCCAAATTTTGGTTGTGAGAAATATATCCATATGATTTTATTCACTTAGCATATCAGCAGTCGATAAATATGCATTTATTATTTAAAAATTATTTTTAAAACTACATTATATCTTCTTTAAATATATTGATAAGTTAAATTGTAAAAGAGGGATACGTGTCTGCATAATATTAATCCAAATTTAAAATATTAACTCAAATTTAAAACTATGTATTATAGCATAATTAAAATAGTGCATATATTATGTTATATATTTAAATTCTAAATGAATTCTACTACAATTAGACTATTTGTTGTACAAATAAAATATTACATATTTAAATTCTAAATAAATTCTAATACAATTAAAACTATGTGTTGTACAGATAAGATGTTACATAATTAAATTCTAAATGAATTATAGTAAATTAAAATTCCAAATTTATGAGCTCACTTGGTTGAGGGTAAGTGGAGAAAAGAAGTTGAACTTTTCAGGAAGTGAAAAAATATTCCTTCCTTGGTTACGTGTTTAAAAACATCTTATCAGAAAGTTAAATATTGTACTTCCCTTATTCAAAGGAAGTTGCACTTCCATAGATAAGTTGAGTTATTTTAAAAATTATCCTTGAATTTTTTTCATAAAATATATGATTGGTTATTGACGAGAACAATTATGTAAATATCAATTTATTTTTTAAAAAATTCAATAAATACTGCGTACTTCTCAGGAAGTGCAATTTAAACCAAACAACATATTTTATACTTCCCGAAAAGTTAATTCCTAGGAAAGACAAATTCCCGATAATAAAATTCTTTGGAAGTTTCACATTGTGAACCAAGCAAGACATATATATATATATATATATATATATATATATATATATATAAAATTTGTTTGAGAATCTTATTTTTTAAAATCACATTTTCTAGTATTTCATACTCATATATTTACAAATAGAAAAAATATAATTTTTATATTTTAAATAAGAAAATATTTTTTTAAAATATATAAAAAATAATATTTTTTTGATTTTTAAATTATAATTTTGTTAATTTATTTTTTGTTAGTACCAAATATTGAAAAATTAAGAATATATTTTTCCAAAAAATGAATTCTATTCCTCCAAACAAACATATGCTTTACTTTATTCTTTTTTTCAAACTCAATACATCAACATCACTATCCTCAAAATACCTGATTCTAAATAATTTATTTTCGACTTTTTTAGTTTTTCCTTCATTATTCTCACATATTAGGCAATTTCTGAGAGAAAAAGGAAGCAATTTTCTTTTACAAATATTTAGTTTGGAAGTTTTAAATTGACAAATATTAAATTCTGTTGACCATCATTATATTATCCTTTTTTATTTTGCCAAATGAGTATTGTATTCGCACTTATTGCTTACTGTTTAAGTCTTTTTAATTTGGAAAAAAAATATAATGCGATAATTTACCAAAAAATTGGGTATTCCTTTTACAAATATAGATCGCTTTTATGGGAAAAAAAAGTGAAGGCAGCTCACCACCAACCAGACATTATTATAACGTATTATTATTGAGTTTGGTTTCACATGTACTTTTTCTCTCCATGAAAATTTGCTCCATGTGCAATTTTTTTTTCCTTTTCTATATATATATTTTTTCATTTAAAAGAGGTTTGGATAGAGCGGTTAGCGACTCCCCCTTCTGCTGAATTGTGGGCACCTCGAAGGGTGGGACAACTGGCCAAGAGATTTAACAAAGCTCCATACCCAACTCCTGACATTCGTCCTATAGCAGCCCACTAGAAGCGGAGCTGAGATTCGAACCCAGGACGTTGGTTAAAGGTAGAAGAGTCCCTTCCACTCAACCACATGCCCTTGGTTTCCTTTTCTATATATTAACTGAAAGAAATACAAATATACATAACAAATATATATATATTGTGACGTCCAAATTCGGATATCATTTTATAATATATTTATTAAATTCCAAATAAAAACGATATCCAAACTTAAACGTCATTTGTTTTATAGAAAAATAAAATTTAAAAACAATAAAATAATTAATATCGGAGGAATAAAATTTAATTCAAAAACCACAATACATTTCATCAAACCATTATACAGAGTTTTAGGAAACCCAAAACCCAAATACATCATCATTTTATACAATACATAAAAGGTTACAAAATCAATCCACACCGGAAAATGTTTTACATAATCATAACCTTTCAAAAATACAATGCACTATGTATACTTATCATGTACAGGGAAAAATTGATACACCATGCACTGCCCACCTTCGTTATACGTACAAATACGCACTAACTTACGCCACAAGAAA
>CANYCX011824856.1:0-11551 GCA_948193385.1 Breynia disticha f. nivosa | reverse complement strand
TTTTATTTCCTCCGATATTAATTACTTTTATTATTCTTAAATTTTATTTTTCTATAAAACAAATGACGTTTAAGTTTGGATATCATTTTTGTTTGGAATTTAATAAATATATTATAAAATGGTATCCGAATTTGGGCGTCATACAACATGCTGATCTAAATAAGGTTGAAATACCTTATTCATCAGTGCCATAAACACAGCTGGCGTATTCGTCAACCTAAGTGGCATAACAATGAAATCGAAATGCCCGTATCGAGTCCTGAATGTTGTTTTCACAATAGAATCATCCTCCACTCTCAGTTAACAATATTCAAACCTCAAGTCAATTTTTGAGAACACTGTAGCTCCCCAAAGCTGATCAATCAGATCATCTATCCTCAGCAACAGGTACTTATTTTTCACTTTCACTTTGTTCAGTTGCTGATAATCGAAACACATTTGCATACCACCATCTTTCTTTCATACAAATATCACTAGAGCTCCCCAAGGTGATACACTTAGGCTTATGAATCCTTTCTATAACAACTCCTCTAGCTGTTGTTTCAACTCTGTAACTCAATCACTGTCATACGATAAGGTGCAATAGATATAGGTGCAGCTCCTACAATATTCTCTATCCTATAATTTGGCTCTCGCTATGGTGGCAACCCTGGTCACTCATCCGGAATGACCTCAGGATACTCACAAACTATCTCCACATCTCGCTCCTATAACGTAGCTTAATTCAAATCAACAACTAAAGTTAGATAGGCATCACAACTGCAATCACACCTAAAATTAGGTAAGAAGGAATAATCTTCCTTTTGCTTACTAACAAAACCCATCTCTCACCATCTACCTCAATCACAATTTCCTTCGAATAGTAATCGATCATAGCGCGATTTCTGGATAACCAATCCATCCTTAAGATGACCCCAAACTCAGTCATTTGCAATACAATCAAATTTGCTAAATACGACCACTCGCCAATATGTAGCTCACAATGTCGTAGAATATGTCTAACTAGCACAATACCACCAGCAGACATCAATATAGAACAGTATAACCCAGATGCTCTATACTACCTCTAATATGGTCTACCACTGACTCACTCACAAAAGAGCACGTAGAACCTAGATCAATCAATACTAAGGTAGTATGTGAAAAGATAGAAATAATATGAGTAATCACATTTGGATCCTCTACTGCCTCATCCTTGATCATAGTAAAAACTCAGGCCTGTGGTGCTGACTCTGTTGGAGCTGCTGCCCCGCCAGATCCACTAACTCCACCTATACTAACTGCTCCACCTCTAAAGGCTTCTCCTACCCTAGAAGTAGAACCATAACATCTGCAACCACTACCTCTCCTAGTACCAGTCGATACTATAGGCCTGGCCTTGACAACATTGCTCTGCCTCAAAACATCAACACTAAGTGTACTTTGCGTCTGTGGACAGTCTCTGGCCAAATGACCCAAGTGCTGGCAATTACAACACAATAACCTCGTATCTCCACCTGTATAGGTACCTATACCTCTACTTACATAAGTAGGAGGCTTGGTGGAATAACTCCTCCAACCTCCTCTTCCACCTCTAGACTATCTATAACCCCCACATGTACCTCTGAAACCTCTAGTCTCAAATCTCTGACCTGTGGTGTCTAACCTCTAGCATCCTCTAGTCAATCTAGACCCAAAAATCCTCTGTCACTTCCTTTTTTTCCTATTCTCTTTCTTCTTGCCCTCTACCTCTAGCTCCTCTGCCCTGATCGCTGCCTCAATCAATATCTCATATGTCGGGGGTTTCATCGCAAGCCTGTTGCAAATGGCATACCTCAAACCTCTCTGAAATCTGACTTCCTCTTTCAGTTAATGTTAACATCCTCTGGGGCATATCGAGATAGTCTGGCAAACTTTGCCTTGTACTCGACAACAGTCCTCTCTTGCTATTTTAACTCCAGAAACTCAATCTTTTCTTCCTCTGATATAGAGGAGGGGTATACTTATCAGCAAACTTTCTCAAGAAATCATCCCAAGTTAATGTCAGAGGATCATTCCGGCTATTTTAAACTGATTCCAACCAATTCCAAGCTGCTTTCTCTAACATAGATGTAGTATACCTCAATTTCTGCTCAGGAGTACATCTCATAAGCGTAAGGATACACTCTATCTGTCTAATCCAATCGTCTGCCTTTGATGGATCAGTAGTGCCCTCAAAAGTTTTTGCCTCCTACTTCCTAACCCTAGGAAAATTTTTATCAATATTGAGATTCTGGCTACATGAAGCTCTCATTTGATCTCGCATCATTTTTTGCATCATCTCCCAGAACGGAGCATATGCAGGATCGTACGGAGGTGTATGTATAGTAGGCTTTGGAGGCTGCTCAATAGGTCATGGGGCTGACCCATGTCCCTCTGTTGACGTACTCTCTGGACTCAGCTATACTGTAATTAGGCGATACATCGTCTATCAGCTCCATTTATTATAAAAATCAAGTTCAAATTCATTTAGCTTCCAAAACATGATGCATAAAACAATTTTGGCACAGTCCGCAAAGAATTTAATCCCTACTCTGATATGTCTAAATTTGAGACTCAATTTTAAAAATCTTTTCCCTCATATATCAATATATTAGAAGAATTGATAGTAAAATCAAATCTTAAATAGAGGAGAGAGAAACTAAAATGTTCATATTATAAAAACATTCGGCCTAAAACAGAAATATCGTATAGTTTTACAGCAGAAATAGAAATAAGTTTGAAAACGTTTCAAACTCAAAGTATGAACATTTACAAATATGTACAAACATGTATAAAACTCAAAAGTGAAAGCAATCAAAACATATATGGAGCTCGACCTCTGACAACACCTCCCTGAAGTAAGATCACGACAGTTCTGATCCAGTAGTAGCTATCTGTGTTCTGCGCATCATTTAGACAATTTAAACAATAGTGAGCATGTAATAATTGATTCGTATATTTTAAATGAGCGTAGGGAAAGTCAATATCCCAGCACGAGATATGATCTTCCTCTATCCTAATCATACAACTCAAACATATGTCAATTTGAACTCAAAAACAAACTCTACCAATTAATAACTCATACAAAGCATCAATCTCATTTCATTCTCACAATATGCTCATTTTAGTTATCTCAAATATCACATACTAGTCAAATAACAATTTTTCATAAGAACAACATGTATATAAACATAGATACCAACATACTTAAGCAATGTACAATGCTAAACATTCAAATATAAGTCTCGTGTAAGCATTCATAAATCATAAGCAAGAATCAAAACATGCTATAAATGAATGTGAATCAAATGCATATGAATGCAATGAAATCACATGCGAATGACCTGGGTTAGTTTATTTTCTCTTTTCTTTTCTTTTTCTTTTTCTTTTCTTACACATACCGAAGGAGACCCGAAATCACCACCAGTCCAAACACATACTCAAGAAGTTCCATCTCATTCGAGAGATCATCGATAGAAGAGATGTGAAGATGATCAAGGTTCCAGGTGAAGACAATGTTGCAGATCCCCTGACCAAGCAACTGGCAGGTTCGAAGCATGAGCGTCATATTAGGTCGTTTCGTCTTAGGGTTATGTCTTATTTGGACTAGTGCTAGTGGGAGATTGTTAGTGTAAGCCCTAGCTCAATCCATTGTTTGTAACTTTTATTATTTGATTAATAAAATTACAAGGCATTATTTTATCATATCATGTATTGACCTGTGGTATATGTTTGATAAAATATCGAAGAATGTTGATTAAGTGTTTGAGTTATCAAGGTTGATGACCTTGATACTAGAACCTGGAAGTTTTAAGATTAAAATTCTAAATATCCCTAGTCACTTGTTTCTATGGGAATAGAAATGAATTAAGACTAGTATGTACTTTATAGATGATCATGTTCTATGGGGCATAGATATTCAGGATATCTAACAAAGTGCATAGGTATAATGTGGAACATTATATTTGGAGAGCGATCACTATTTACAATGTCAAATATTATCCTTACACTGAAAATCACCGTGTCTCTTGTTGTTATTTTTAATGTACTTTGAAATACGCCTAGCGTGGCCGCAAAAGGTTGACAAGTATGAGTTTGATTGCGTATGCTACAAATCATAATTGAGAGCAAGAGTGAAATGAAGGGATTGACCCTCCCTATGAAAGATGATATCACAAGCCACTTGAAAGACAAGATTAGGAAAAGTGTGGCCACACCCAAATGAAATGATTAAGTCATTTATTCGAACTAATCAATTTTTTCATAGAGATCAAGAAAAATGATTAAGCGCTAAATAAGGATGTTAACGACATGCCTTATGCTAATCAATATATCTAAGGTCAAGGGATTTATTTGAGTTGTAGTAGGACTGTTGACATCGCTCGTCAGCTAGTTAATTTAGGGTGATCATAGTGTCTTACTAGAGACCGCCTATGATTTATGACTTGTTAAACTCATTACTTTTATTAAATAGTCCTAAAGATCGGACATGGTTGTCAAAAAACCTAAAAGGGTATTTTCAGTTTTTCATCTTAGGTCAAAAGCCGGCTGTTGCGCCGGAATGGGCATTTGGGTCAATTTCGGTAATTGGGCCCAAGATGGATGATAAATAATATTTCTTACATGATTTTAAGACAACAATTTTTTATTAAATATGATGTCTTAAGTTGATAATATGTAAGAAATAAGAAAGAGAAAATTTAGGAACCTTGTCTTAAATTAAGACAACATTATTGTAGGATAAATTAAAAGATAAATTCATTTAATTATCCACAATGTGGGTCACAGCCAAGTGGTTCAATTTTAAAGAGATTTGATTTTGAATTTAAATCTTATCAACTCCTAAAGGGATTAGGATTGCTAAGAGTTTGAATTAATCAAATCACCAGTCTTTAAAACCACCACTTAACCATAATTCTCTACAGGAGAGAGAAAGTGATGCCCCCTCTAAACACCATCCTTTGCCGTGAGGTTCCACCAAACACAAGAGTGTTTTTCTTAGACAAGAGACGTGAGTTTTAGGGATGATCCATAGTGGTGATCAACGTGCACCTCAATCCTCACAAGATTCTCATCCGATTTGACAAGAATAGGTGAATCGTTTATATTCTTGTGCTAGTACACAATTTTGACTAACTGTGTATTATTGCTGTAGAGGAACCATGACTGGGGTTCTATTTTGGTGTCATAAAGGTCACCTTAGTGTATTCTAAGGTGGTATTCCTTGTTTTTGGCAAAGAACTCCCACAGTTTTGAAGGAGATAAACAAAGGTATGTTTTTTCTTTCAAAGCTTACATTGTTATGTAACCTAGTTGTAAATTGATTGTATATATCATGTTTTAAGTCGATTTCTCGTTGATCCATGGGTGTTCCTACATGTTTTTACTTTTTTTTTCGCTGTCAATGAGTCTAACACATGTAGGCAGCCCAACAATGTTATCAGAGCGGTCAATTAATCACTTAATGCATGTTTTGATGAATCAGTAACTTGTTTTTGTCAAAAACGTGGGCTGTTTTGATTAGGGAAGTAATTAGGATTAAGAACTGGCTTAGAACAATAGGTTTTGATCCTAATTAATTCAATATATGGCTGGTCATGTGTTAGTATAATTAGTTTTCCATAAAATGCATAACTAGTCACATAATTGGATGCTTAATGACTATTTGGACATAGTTTTAGATCAATTATGGCTTAATGACTACTGTTCATAATTAATTGTCTCATTAAAATTAATAAATACCTAAACTAGGTGCTCTTTTAGAAAGATTTAGTGAACTAGTAAGCTAGTTCTATGTCTTAGGAATCTAAAATGACCTAAATGAAATTTTATGAAATTTTAGGGACCAAAATGTAATTTTGAAGTCGAAATTTCATCCTTGAAATTTTTTGTGTACATTTATTTTTGTTAAAATTAAATGGCATCATATAGTTTACACTTATGTTATTATATGTGTAAAATTGTAAAGAGAAATTGAGCTTAGTTTTATTTTTGGCACAAAATAATTAAGTGTTGTCTTGTGGTCTTCAGTCCATTCAATTAAGGAATGTTTTTGGGCCTAGCACAAGCCCATCACTGGGCTAACTAAAGGATCCCAAAGGCACAATATTCCTAAAGGGCTTGGCTTAAAGACTTAAAATCAGATTTGTCATATTTTAGGATTGCATTGCATCTTGTTTGAGCATGTGACCCTTGGGCCCAATTGGGTGTTAGAAAAACATGTATGTGGATGAATGATTATGCATGGTGCATTCATGGGCCTTATTCGTTGGGTTTGTAAAGGCATAAGCCTATTTATTCATTTATTAGGTTTGTAAAGACATAAGCCTATTTTCTTAGACTAGGTTAGGATAGACTTAGTATAGAAAGGAGGCCCTGCCCAGATGGAGGAAGTCTAGACGTGGAGGCCTAATAGATGAGGGAGTCCAGATGTGGATGCCCAACAAGAATGGAAGGAGAGCCCATTAGAGATGGACTTGACGCCCGAAGGATATACTATGTAATAGTATAGGCATAGTTCTTGGTTTTTTGCTCATGTTTGCACGTTTACTTTTTTGCACTTAGACTTACATGCTAGGTTAACGTTGATTAATGTATGAATCCTATATCGAATGTTGAATCCAGGTTTACAATGCTAAGCCGTCCAATCAAACAATTTAATCCAAAAAATAGTAAATCGAGCAAATTGCCTTCCTAGATTAACGACCTGTCAAGGCATCGAACGTCAAAGTGTGGGTCATGCCAAAGCTAGGTACGTTAGATTTTCTTTGTAATGCGGGGCTCAGATAGATGCCTTCTATGCTGCCATGTTAGAGTGGGGGTAGATTGGTGTCATGGTTAGCACGTTAATTGTACGTTTAGACTTAACATGGGTCTGTGACGATGCGTTGGCCCTAGGCAATTAATGGGAAGTGCCCTGGCACAAAAGTGCTTGTCCCATTAAAATCGAGAGTCATATTTCGTAACACCCCAAAATTTCGTAAAAATGTCGTATTTTAATTAAATATTAAAATAATATACGAAGAAAATATCGGGAAATTTTTCGCGAATTATTTTAATTAATAATTTGGTGAAGAATGTAAAATTTTTATAAATTAAAAATCGGAAATGTTTAAGTCGATCGTGAAAGAGGAACGACGTCAAAATACATTAATATGATTGGAGGGGTTAAATAAATTTTTCGCGTTTATTTAAATAAATATTTGATAAGAAATAAATAATGGGGAGATTAAGACAATGTTATTAAGATTAAGAATTTTGACAATTTCGAAATCAGAAAATTATTTTAGGTCGCGCTTAAAAAAATTACGAAGCGAAATTGACCCAAGGCGACTGGAGGAATCTTCTTTCCTCCACTTCACCCCACTCACACGACAAACCTTTCTTTTCCTCCCAATTTTCTGATTTTGTTTCTCTCTCTCTTTCCACCTTCACGTCTCTCTTCATCTCTCCTTCTCTCTCACGATCTCTCCTCTCTTCTCTTCTTCTAACTCCCAATTTCCTTTTCAAACTCAAACCAAAATCTTCTTAGAAAAATCTGGAGATTAGGAGCTTAAGGAACCAGTGAAGAACTTGATTTTGGTAAGTATTTTTTAGCATAAGTTGAAAATCCCATTTTTTATTTTATACTTAACTTTCAAATGCCATAAATCCATTAATTAAACTCCATTTTGTGTAAAAATTGGTTCTTTGGAAAGCTTAATGTATGTACTATCCATTAGTAACAAGTTCTAGTGTTAATTCATGGTTTATGTACTTGAAAGTTGGAAGGTTAAAAAAATTGGGATTTGAGGTTTTTAATTTTAAGTTAGTTTTGATATATGGTCGCTTAATTAAGCTGCCTTGGGTTTTAATCATGATATATTTATGCTTAGTTTTATTAGGTTATGAGTAAGGAGTAAGTATGGATTAACCTTAGAAAATGCTTAAGGTTTTGGAGAGGAAATTGAGGCATAAATGTGTAGAGGTTGTATTGGAAGTGAAGAGGCTGATGGAAAAAGAGTATATAAAAATTTAAGCTTAAGAACAATGCTTAATTATTGAATTGCATAACTTAAATATAAGAAGTTAATGTAAAAATTGTAAATTGTTCTTTCCGAGGTCAAAATCCTGGAGAGGGGAGTTCAAAGCCGGAGGTTTAGGCGCGTTTGTTAAGGTAAACAATGCGAGCGCAACTTTCGTTGTTTGTTGGTTATTTGCATGTGAAATGTGAGATTTGATTGAATGAATGTTATACCATATTATGTGTATATTGGAAAGATCATTATGTTTTCATATGTTTTTTATTTGTTGAAGTAATTTGAAATGTTATATGATGCTTGTATTTGTGGCTATTGGATAAATAAATATGTGTTGGTATGTTTTGAAATTGTTGTTGTTGATATGGAATTGGATTGATGAGAAATTCATGCTTGTGAATTGATAAAGCATAATTGCATTTTCATGGCATGAATATTTGTTGTGAGGCATGAACATAGCATTCATGCATTTGGGGCTCATTGGGAGCATGTAAAAATATTGGCTCTTGGGAGCATGAAATTGAAATGAGGGAGGGTTACTGGCTCTTGGGAGCAAATTTGTGGTCGTATATAAAACATACATTACTACGACATAGTGGAAAACTCGTTTCACATTTTAGTGTTCGAGTGTGTCTGGCCTATACTGGGCATTATTCTGGCCTTTACTGGGCATAAAATCTATGGACCATAGTAATTGTAACCTTAACTCTCGGCCAATGAGGTCTGTTTGCAAACGTCATCTAAAGTGGCCAAATAAGGGCGAAATTAATGAAATTCTGGGTATGATCATACTGAGGAATGCATTAGATCATATGAATTCATATTTATTTATTTTGCGTTTGATATGTTCTTTGTGAACATATTTATAATATTGAGTGACATGTTTTATGGAAAATTTTTTATGATCATACTTGTGGAATTATTAGAAAATTATGATACTAGGTTGAATGCACTATCTTATATGAGATTTGGGTTAATATTTGTTAAAATAATCCAAAATTATAAGTTAAGTGCATTATGTTTTATGGGATTATGATTAATGCTATTGGATATAAGGTTGATTATGTTGGTAGGATTTGGTATGGAGTTCTGTAGTTAATATGTGTAAGGTGATTGTGAAATTTAGATTTTGTTGAGAATTTTGCTATAATTATATTTGATATGTATTTGAGGTGAAATTGTGAATTTTGATTGAATGAATTAAGTGGAATTGTGTTAGTGAATGATAAGTGATTATGTGAAGGTTAGTTGTTGAAGGAATGATGTTGTTGAGATATATGTGTTTGAAGGAAATGTTGGAAGATTTGCCATGAATGGTTATGATTCATAAGGATGGAATGTGATTTTAATGGTGATATTTCTAAGTGTGTGAGATTGATTTTAGGTATCCTGAACCATATATTAGTTGTACAAAGTATGGGAATGGAAATGGTTGGAAAATTGGTTAAGTAAAGATGAAAAATGGACACTTTTGGGCAGAACACCAATCTCGAACGAGATTGAATTAGTCACGATCAAGATTGGCATTCTGGAACCAAAGATTTGAAGAAAAATGGCAATCTCGATCGAGATTGATTGAATCTCAAATGAGATTCGCATTCTGGAACCAAAGATTGAAGAAAAATGGCAATCTCGATCGAGATTGAACGAGTCACGATCGAGATTGGCATTCTAGAATTAAATTTTTGAAGAAACATTCAATCTCGATCGAGATTGAATGAGTCACGATCGAGATCGGCATTCTGTCCAAAAACTTGTTCTTAAAATGAATCATCACGAACGTGATTCATTGAATCACGATCGTTATGATCAATCTGGTCAAACTTGTATTGAAAACCCAATATTTATCACATGAATGAATGAAAGAATAAAATTTAGTTCAAGATATTCTGGTGTTTGACATGTTATATGAATATATTTATTATATTGATTGAAAAAGGGTGATTTATGGAGTTTCATATATTATGGCTAGACATATAAATGTACAAAAGTTGACCTTTATGGTAGTGGTGTTTACTGAGTTTCACGACTCACATGTTTTATGTCTGCTTCGCTCGGCAAAAATTCAGGAAAAGTTAATTTTGTACGCGAAGGTGGTGCCTTGCTATTTATGTTTAAGATTTACGGCGAGAGAATTTAAGGTGGGCGGTGCACTGTGTATAAAATTTTCCCTTGTACATGACAAATCTTACATAGTGTATTACTCGTATTTTGTGAGGTTATGATTGAATTAATATTTTCCCAGTATTTATTCTTTCATAACCTGTAATATTTTGTAAATTTTCAAGATGTATTGGGCTTGGCTTTCACAAACTCTGTAAATATTTTGGTGAAATGAAATATGTGTATTTTATTAAAAATGAATTTAATCTCATTCCTCCTATTTTATTCCCTTGTATTTTATTTAAATTATATTATTCTAAAAATAAAAATGTTGTTCAAGTTTGGGTTCCATTTCTTGGAAAAATAAGTAATTAATTTATGAAATGATATTTAGATTTGGGCGTCACATTTAGTGGTATCATAGCCTAGGTTTTAAAAAACCTCGGTTCCTGATATTATGGGTTTAATTTGGATTTTTCCAAACTGGTTTTCATGGCATGCATATATGTATATTTGTTATGTACATTATAATTCCATAGAGTCTAAGTGAGAGCCTTGTTTATTTTCTTAAAATTAGAATGAAAAAGGAATAGAGTGACAGTGCACATAATGCCGCCGGTTATTGGGAATCCGTGCAAGGAGACGCACCTAGTAGGCTAAGAGATGAAAGCAAAATAAATAAAGTATAAAAATATACTTTGGTATGTGTATCATAGATAATATATGTGTATGTGTATATTTGAAATTACAATAATGATTGGTGATTTATGTTTGTGCGTTTCTGCTTAAATAACATTGACTAAGTTGATCAGAAAAATTTATTTCTTTAGTGTTGGAAAATTAATGATAGTTTTCATAATGTGATAAGATGAAAGTCTTAAAAAGTTTTATACGTGGTGTGCATAAGTAATTGTTATTACCTTTGGGTATAATTCAAGTTTAAATGTCAAAACTTGATGTGTCAAATTGATGGCATATGTTGTTATGTTCGTGCTCACTTGGTAATGTCTGAATATGTGAACTTAATTGTGAAAATGATGGTATTGTAACAGTGACTAAGAATATATGGACACCAGTTGAGTGTTGTGTTGATGAAAGGATGCAAATTACATATGGTAGTGAATAAATGAAATATATATGTGCATGATTTTGCCTTTATGGATTGTTAAGATGTGTACATCATAGTTGCCAACTGTTGCATATAAAGTGATCATAAGAATGGTGATTATATGAATTCATATTTAATTTAAATTGATGAAGTGAAAAGATAGTATAATGAATTGAGAATTTTCATTAATGAGTAATATCATGTTATGAAGCATGATTTTGCTGTTGATTGATGATTGACCAATGATTTAGAAAGAAACTTTGAAAGGTACTATTCCTAAATTTGTTTGAATTAACTATAAATAATTATTCTTAGACATGGT
>CANYCX011824838.1:0-10970 GCA_948193385.1 Breynia disticha f. nivosa | reverse complement strand
AACATCAATTATACTCTTCTCTACTTTCAAATATTAATTTCACTCTTCTTAGTAGCTTCCAACATAAGAAATCCTCACTAAGACTATCCAAAACATGTTTTACATGTTCTAACTTTCAAATATACGTTAAATCAAGTTCATTTCCATCAATTCTACCCTTTTCTAACCTTAATTCCAGTTTATCGCATACAAATCCCTAAACCCTAATTCATCTTCAATCAAATTTCAAGAGAAAAACTAGCAAAACTACTCAATTTAGGGTGTTGGCTCGAAGTAGGGAAGGTTTGGTTCTGTTTTGAATTCTGTCCCGAATGAAACAGTGGTTGTATTTACACAAACCACCCTGACACGGCCTGGGGCACGACCCGTGCCTCAGGTCATGTTGACCTTTTTTTCTCATTTTTCATATTATTTTAATTATCAAATTTTCTGGGTCTAACATATGAGCACGAGGTTAAGTTTAGGCAAGCACGAGGTCGTGCTACACTGCTGTTTTGTGCATTTTTCTTGAGTTTTCATCCGATTTGATTCTGTTTAAGTCCATTTCTTGCATATTTTTATTCTAACAAATTTCGAGATGTTACAACAACAATGACAAAAGAAGAAGTGGTGATGATGACAAGAGGAATACTCTAATGATAGAAGTTTCTTCAAATGTGGCAAGAAAGGGCACTATGCCAAGGAATGTAAGGTTGGGGCATCATCAAATCATCAATCCAATGAGAGATATGACAAGGAAAAGAAGAAGGAGTCCTTCATTGCTAGCTGGAGTGACGACGAAACGGAAGAGCATGGAAATGAAGAGACAAACTTAGCTCTTATGGCCAAAAGTCACCACTCTAGTGATGATGAGGATAAGGTATCTTCTAACTTCTCTATTAATTTGAGTGATGATGATGATGATTTGCTTGAGAATGACTTGCATGATGCCTATATGAAATTTTAATATGATTTTGAAAATTTGCTTAAAATGAACAACAGGCTAAAGCAAGAAAATAAGAAACTTATGCTTGATATTGATGTGTTGAGTGACAAGTTGAATGATATGAGGAAAGTTGAGCATAAGAAAGATAAGGAAACCTTGCATGAAACTTTCTTGTTAGAGAAATGGAACTTACCAATGAAATTAAGAGGTTTAGAGATGAATTTTCACTTGTGGTGGGTAAATTCACTAGTGTTAAGGAGAAATTTGAAGAACTACTTTCTTTGCAAAGATACTCTATATCTAGAAATGGACTTGGTTATGATTCATACAACAAGAACTCATCCTTAATGACTAAATTCGTAATAGCTAGCAAGATTGAGAAAGAAAAGGATGTTATACCTACTTGTAATAGATGCTTAAAACTTGTTCATAGCACATATACTTGTTCTAGCTTGAGAAGATGCTTGAAAGTGAGAAAAATTTGGGTTGTGAAAGGAACTATAGTACCAAATATGGTTCATATGACTAACACCAAAGGACCCAAGTTGTCTTGAGTACCAATGAAGACTAAAATTGTTTCTTTTGTAGGTACCAAGAAGAGTGAAGGCTCCACCTAGTACTTGGTATGTGGATAGTGGATGTTCAAGGCACATGAGTGGAGATAAAATTTTATTTATAGACATCAAACCTAAGGAACATGGATATATGACTTTTGGAGACAACAATAAAGGTAGAATCATTAGTATTAGTAAAGTGGGTAAGGAACCTTTACAAACCATTGATAATGTTCTCTTGGTTGATGGCCTTAAGCATAATCTTTTAAGTGTGTCTCAATTGACATGGAATATGATGTGAAATTTGAGTCTACACATTGCATTGTAACTAAGGATGGTAAAGTTGCTTTCATTGCATTGAGACATGGAAATACTTATATTGTGAACTTGCATGATGATACATCCTTTAATGAGAAATGTTTGGTAACACTTGATGATAATGAATTTTTATGGCATAGGAAACTAGGACATGCACCATTAACATTGATAAACAAACTTGCTAAGAATGAAATTGTTAGAGGATTACCTAGATTAAAATATTCAAAAGAGCATGTTTGTGAGCCATGCATGAAAGGGAAGCATGTAAGAGGATCATTTAAAGGTAAAATGGAAATAACCACAAGTAGAGTACTTGAATTGATTCATATGGATTTAATAGGACCATCTAGACATGCTAGCTTGAGTGGAAAATATTATGCATTGGTGATAGTGGATGATTTCTCTAAATTTACTTGGGAGAGATTTATTGTGCATAATAATGATGCTTTCCATGAGTTTTCCAAGTGGTGTAGGTTGGTCCAAAATGAGAAAAGCTTGACTATAATTGCAATAAGATTAGATCACGGTGGAGAATTTGATTGTGAACCATTTGAGAAGCTCTGTGACAAATATGGAGTTGGACATAACTTTTCATCACCAAGAACACCACAACAAAATGGAGTGGTGGAAAGAAAGAATAGAACATTGGAGGAGATGAGTAGGACAATGTTCATTGAGTATAAACTAGCGAAGCAATTTTGGGTAGAGGCAATGAACACGACTTGTTATGTCATTAATCGAGTTCATTTAAGGAGAGACAAGCTCAAAACTCCTTATGAACTATGGAAAGGTAAAAAGCCTAACATATCTTACTTTCATCCATTTGGTTGCAAAGTGTTCATTCATAACAATGGATAGGATAATTTAGGTAAATTTGATGAGAAATCGGATGTAGGAACATTCCTAGGATATTCACTCACTAGTAAAGCATATAGAGTGTATAATTATAGAACTAGAGTTGTTGAAGAAAGCATTCATGTTAAATTTGATGATCTAGTTTCACCTCTGGGAAAGGTATGTGCTTTTGATTATGTAGGTATTGAAGGAGATTTACAAGAAGTAGAGAAGATGGTGAAAGAAGTAGAGCTAAAGAATGAAAAGTTTGAAGATAGGGAGGTTGGTCAAACCTAAAACTCGACTACTTGGGCTAATGTGAAGAATCACCCTATGGAGAAAGTCATTGGAAACATTGGTAATAGAGTTAGAATAAGAAGAGAACTTAATGAGCACATAAGCAACTGGACATTCATTTCATTGGTTGAACCTAAGAACATCAAGAAAGCACTAACGAATGAGAATTGGGTAATACCAATGCAAGAAGAGTTGAATCAATTCAAGAGGAATAAGGTTTGGGAACTTGTTCCTCCACCCAAGGACAAAACCATAATGGGAGTGAAATGGGTGAACAAGATAAAGAGGGATGAACATGAAGAACCGGTGAAGAACAAGTCTAGATTGGTAGCTCAAGAATTCTACCAAGAGGAAGGACTTGAGTATGAGGAAACATTTGCACCGGTTGCTAGATTAGAGGCAATTAGACTTTTGTATGCATTTACTTCACATAGAAGAATCAAGCTTCATTAAATGGATGTGAAGAGTGCATTCTTGAATGGCTATATTCAAGAAGAGGTCTATGTAAAGTAACCTCCCGGTTTTGAAGATGTGGATCATCCATAATATGTGTATAAGCTTAACAAGGCCTTTTATGGGCTCAAACAAGCTCCAAGGGCATGGTATGAAAGGTTAACTAGTTTCTTACTCAAAATGATTATGTTGGAGGTAAGGTAGATAATACATTGTTTATTAAAAGAGTAAGAAAAGATATGCTTGTTTGCCAAATATATGTTGATGATATAGTATTTGGTGCTATTAACCAATTTTTGTGCAATGAGTTTAGTGAGCTTATGCAAGGTGAATTTGAAATGAGCATGATGGGAGAATTAAAGTTCTTTCTTGGATTATAAATCAATCAATTGGAGAATGAGATCTTCATTCATCAAAGCAAGTACACAAAGGAATTTCTCACAAAGTTCAAAATGGAAAGATGCAAGCATGCTAAGACTCCCATGGCCACAAATCTAAAATTAGAGAAAAATAAAGAAGAAGATGTGGATCAAAAGGCATATAGAGGTATGATTGGATCACTTTTATATTTGACTGCTTCTAGACCAGATATAATGTTTGCTACTTGCTTGTGTGCTAGATTTCAATCATATCCTAAGATATCACATTTGGTTGATTGTAAACGGATTTTTAGATATCTTATTAACACAATTGATCATGGACTTTGGTACCTTAGTTGTGATACATTTGATTTGTATGCATATAGTGACGCTAATCATGGTGGTTGTAGAATTGATAGGAAGAGCACTAGTGGTACATGTCATTTTATTGGTGCATCTTTGATATCTTCGGGAAGCAAAAGGCAAGTTAGTGTAGCAATCTCTATGGCTGAATCGGAATATGTAGTTGTGGGGAGTACTTGTGCTTAAGTTCTTTGGCTTAAACATCAACTTATAGACTATGATATTCATGTGAAAAGCGTACCTATATATTGTGATAATACTAGTGCCATAAGTTTGAGTAAAAATCCAATTTTGCATAGTAGGACCAAGCATATAGAAATTCAACATCATTTCTTGTGTGATCATTATCTTAAGGGCGATGTATGTTTAAAAATTGTCCCTACAAATCATCAATTGGCTGACATTCTCACAAAACAATTAAAAGAAGACATGTTTAATGACATTAAAATGAGAATTGGCATGTGTGACTTGAATTCTATATAATATGTTTGTATGATTGCTTACATGAGGATTTGTCATCATATTATGCATTGCTAAGCACTAAGTGCAGCAAAGTGGTCAATTGGTGCAAAGCCTCACTTGAGCAACTAGGTTTGGCAAGGACGAAAATGGTGAAAGAAGAAGAAAAAGAATGAAAGCTAGTCGAGTGAAGTAAGAAGTCTGCAAACTGTATAGGTTTTGAAATGAATAGCAGTCGACTAGTTAGGACACTAGTCAAGAAGAGTGAACTTTGCAGGATACCAGTCGACTAGTATATAAGGCCAGTCTATGAAACCCATTTTTAAATTCCAATTTTTCTGACAAACATTATAATATAAATATATGATATAAAATCAAATCTAAAAAAACAGAGGAGAGAGAGAAAATAAAAGATATATACATGCCCATTTCATAAATCTCGGCCCAAATCCATTTTTATTTTTAAAACAAACACAAGCGGAAGCAAAACAAGTTTGAAAACATTCATTTTTAAATGTACAATATGTACGAAAAAAAGTCTCAAAATTGAATCCTGGAGCCCGACCTCTAACGTAAGCTCTGGAAACTCTGATCACCTCTGTCACTGTCCAGTCAACAGCAACTACCTACGATCTGCACAATCATTTTTAAACAACAACGGGGTGAGTATAAACAATACTCAGTAAGTATTCTTAGCTTCTAACTTAAATGATGTGCAGGGGAAAGTATAAATCAGCATTATAATGTGCCTATCTATCTTGTCCCTAGGCATCCCCGAATGCCCGATAAATATTTTCATACAGATTGAAATCAGCACATAGCGTATCAACCACACAGGTTATAACTCAATTCATCACACAGCATTACAATAATCCAGCACACAGCTTCATTACGATCACACAGATCAATCAATAATTTCCAATCAATTTAGCACATAGTAATTACGAACCGCACAGGTTCAACAATAGTAATCCTCAAACATACATATATAGTATAATGTATGAAATGAAATGAAATGTAATTTCACACAGAATGACCTGGGTTTTTATCCACCATTGCACACAGCAGTAAAATTATCCTCTATCACACACATCAGAGGTACGGCATATAGCCTGAGCACACAGCTTTGAGAAAAGCTTGTAAATATGGACCATATCACACAACAGTCCAGGGTAACACACAGTAATCCAATTTCTTTTGCCACACAGGCTCGTGTCACACAGATATGTAAATGTATGAATGTAATCAATATGAATATCATTCTTATTCGCACACAACATTTGAATGACATTCGTTCCGCAGACAACACAATATAGCATAGGACACAGAAAAATATTCATCTCAGCTCACACAGAGCAAATCAAACAATACCACACAGGTAAACAATCCATTTCGATCAAAACATATCATAACAATCATAACCCAAACATCTCATTTATTATGGTTCAACTAAGAACCTAACAACTCAGCAAAGCATTACAGGCCAACTATCTTAATTTTGCTTAATCAACGTAATTCCAATAATTACGAGTCAATTTAGTAAGCGTAAGAACACTTACCTCGAAATACGTGCAAAACTTGACGAAAACACTACCCTCAAAATCACACCTCCCGTTGTACAGATGCTCTTGTATGAAATTAATCACAAATATGCTATTACTTAACCAATTCATCATTGATTCTACCTTTAGAATCGTCAAAATCCAATTATCCATCAATTTCCACCATTTTAGTAAGCTTTTTCCATACCAAATCTGTCATAAGGCAACCAATTGATGTTTTCTATCATCCAACCAGTTACTAATCATCAACCAAACCTGTTACAACTTTCTATCTTTTCAGAAATCCATAATTTACAAGTTTTCCAAAAATTCGAATTTCTTGAATCATGCTCAAATCTTGTGTTTTGAAGTTTCTGGTTGATAGATTAATGATCTACAGCAAAAATCCATCAAAACCATACCAAACACATCCATTTTACACAACAATTTTGGATCGAAATCAGAAAATCCTCTTTAAACCCCTAAAATGAAGAAACTCACCTTTAGAGCATGTTTCTGCGATTAATCTTCTATAATTTTTGTTTTTGTTGGTTGTTTGGATGATTAGAACACCTTAGGATGACTTCTGAAAGTTGAGAGAACGTTTAGAGGTGTTTAGAAGTGATTTTGGGTCGAAATGAGGCGTTTCCAAGCCTTTTAAAAACAGCTCTGTCAATCGTTAATGTACGTTATTTTTAAATTAACGTGGGTTATTTTTCAGTTAGAATAACTTACATTATTCTTAAGGCTCTCCAGATTAACGTACGTTAATCTGGGCAATCTGCAGCATTCTTCAATTTTTCAACCTGTTTCGATCCGATTCGATTTCATTTTGACCTATTTTCCTTATAGATCAATTACAACATATTTAAGGGTGTTACACAGTCGACTAGCAGGTCAGGGATTCCAAGAAAGTCAAGTCAGGGACTCACCAGTCGACTAGTATATAAAACAGTCGACTAGCAGGTCGGTGTTTTCAGGGAAGCCAAGTCAGGGACTTACCAGTCAACTAGTATATAAAACCAGTCGACTAGCAGGTCAGGGATTTTAGGGAAGCCAAGTCAAGGCTCACCAGTCGAATTACATTGGAACAGGTCGACTGAAGATCGAGCAAAACCCAGTATGACCCTCGACAACCAGTCGACTGATATACTCACCAGTCGACTGATGGCACGCACAGAATGATAAAACCGTCCCAAACACTCAGTTTTCTCATTTCTATTCAAAATAAATCCTTTTCCACTCGACCCATTCTTCCTCAATCCATTTACCCATGTTCTAAACACTCTCATTTCACAAAATCCCTCTCTAAACATCCTTCAATCCATCCAAATCCTCACATTTCTTTAGAAAACCTAACTTTCCACAATCTTAAAAAATGTCAAGAAGTAAGGCCAAAGCTCAAAGGGAAACCGAAAAGTAACCTCAACAAGAGAATCCTAGAAAGAAATCACGTCCTGAATCATCTACATTGCGTGGTTCATCATCTCAAGGTGGAGTGTCTAGAGAATGGGAACGGGTGCTTGCTCGTTTCACACAAACTGACCGAGAGATGTACACCAAGGTACTCACCACTGAAATTCTTTTCCCTTCCATGAAATTCCATTGGGTCAACTTACTGAAATCACCATATGCTGAAATTTTTGAGGATTTTAGAGTTAGGTGTATTTTTTATGTGGTTGGTTATGAAGATGATATATATGAAGACTTAGTCAGAGAATTTTATGCTAATATGCATGTTAATATTAGTGGCAATGCATATCAACCTACGGTTCTTTCCACTAGAGTCAAGGGAAAGGGAATCAAAATAACAGAAGATAGCTTGTGTAAATGGTTTGGTATGAAATGGGTGGAGTTAGTCCCACATATTCTAATGATGATAAGAGCTTAAATCGAAATAGAAACCCGGATGATTTGGATGAAGAACCCGAACTGGAACAAGAATGGACATTTAATCTAGAAGACTGTATCTGTAGGCTTAGACAACTCATGGTAGTTCAAGTGACAAGCTCTTAGAAGCAATGGACATGCCGGTCCATTATAGGTTGCTCCACTATGCTATCAGCTGGAATATCTTTCTGAAGAAGGCAAGCAACAATCATATTAGGAACCTTGATGTGGAAATCATTTGGAATCTTTAAGAAGGACGAGAGATCAACTTCCCCCATCTCATGTTGAGAATGATGAAGTGCAACCATAACCTCCTTCATGCCGAACATTTCCATCGGGCATCCAAGCCAAAGGGAATGCCTTATAGAGCTATAATCACGAAAATCCTTAAATAAAACCACATTGATCTTGAAGGGGAGGCATTTGTTCTATATCCGCACAATTGGAGAGTTACTACAATGAATCTTAATACCATGAGGTTAGTGAAGATAGTGGAATGGGGGTGTATGTATGCCCCTCATGCCAATCATTTTCGCTTGACCCCAATCGAAGAAGGAGAAAATTTTAATGCCGATGCTCCTAGGGTGCGTTCGGCTACGCGTAGTCACGTTGGTTATCAAGAGATGGCTGCTCTTAGAAGAGAACTTGGTGAGGTTCGCCAGGAAATGGGAACTATGCGCACGGAGTTAAGGGAAGAGATAAGTGCAATGGGTAAGGTGATCGAGAAGGTGTCTTCGATGGTTGAGAAAATATGGAGAAGCTTACTTGCCACATTGATGATGTTGCTTGACTTGAGTGATGCTTGGCACCACACCGACCCACATTTCCTCATGAACCTCATATGCATTGTCCTTCATTATGATGTTTGCATTCGTAGGATTTAATTATGAACTCATGCTTGAATGATGTGTGTACTTGAATATTTGTGTTGTTTTCTTAGGATGTAATGGATCTATTATCTATGTGTTTTTGGATGATTTCATTAGGACGCTTGTTTTGGCATTTCTCTCTATTTTAAGTATTTGTGATTACGTGTTTCTTTCTACTGAAGTTGTTTTTTTATTATGACAAAAAGGGGGAGAGTAGTTGTGAATTTGTAATTGATATTGTGTTGAGAGTAAAGTGAATATGGAGTATAAACTAAGGGGGAGAAAATTTTAACATTATGTTGCTTGTGTGTTAACCCCATTGATAAGTGAAACCTTAATCATATATTTGTCACTTGATTTTGAGATTACTTTATCAAATTCACTAAAGTTTTGTCATTATCAAAAAGGGGGAGATTGTTGGACCAAAAGTGGTTAACAATGCAAATCTACTCTAAGTTTTGATATGATTGAAAACTTTGTGAATTTAATAAATCTTGTTTGTAGGGTAAAGAGTGAAATTAGAGAAGTTGAATGTTGGTGACAAATGCTAAGTAAGAAGATACTTGAGTAAAGTAAAAAGATGTCGAGCAAGGGAAATCTTCGTGGTACCAGTCGAATGGTATGGAGCCCAGTCAACTGGAGTTCTCAAAAATCAACAAGGAGGTTAGCAACGGCTAGTTTGGAGACCACAGCCCCAAACCAGTCGACTGGGAAGGAAACCAGTCGACTGGTTCTGACCTCTGCCGCCAAAACATAATAGAAATCTTCAGAATGACGTGGGAAGATCAAACGACAACTTTTTAGAGATTTCAAATTTAAATTTAAGTGCAGGTAAGTCGACTTATGTGTTTTTTAGTCGACTAATGTGTGTTGCAGGACAGACTAGTCGACTGAAGAAGGTACTAGTTGACTAGAGGTCGAAGGTTGAAAGCTGAAAATGGTTCTGGACTGAAAACCACTCGACTTGAATCTAATTCAGTCGACTGGAAGGTTCAAATACTCAAGTACAGTGTATGTAAGTCGACTCATGTAGCTGACAGTGGGCTGGAGTTGACTTTAAAAAAGCAACTTAAAGTGGTCCATGACAAAGTACAACGGGCAAAAACACAAGAAGACACATAAATAGAAGGAATGACAGGAAAGAGAAGTTAACACAAGCATTCTAAAGCATTTATCTTTGTCTTTCAAGCTCTTGTTCTTATTTTCTACTTATGCTCTTTGTGTTTCTTGTGTTCTATCTAGAAGAGTCTTCTAGAGTGAACTAGTTTAGTGTGTGTGGTTTGATTTGAGCTAGAAATCAGATTGAGTGTAAGGTAACTTGAGCCGAAAATCAAGTGTAACAAGAAATACATAGTGGATTGTTGAAAATCCTAAGTGAAATCTTAGGTAGTGGAGTAGGTGTTGTTCACCGAACCACTCTAAATCGTGTCTCCTTATTCTACTCTTTGTGTGAAACTCATTTTCAATTTCCCTTTAACCTGATAATCAACACTCGGTACACCCTATCTCTGTGGACAATCTCTAGCAAAACGACCCGGCTGCTGGCAATTATAACAAACTAATCTCGTATTGCTGCCGGAATAGGTACCTGTACCTTTGATCGGATAATTAGGAGGCCTGGTGGAATAACTCCTCCCATCTCCTGCTCCGCCTCGAAAATGTCTAAAACTCCCACCTGTACCTCTAAAACCTCGAGTATCAGATCTCTGACCTCTAGTCTCTGACCTCTGACGTCCCCCAGTCGAACTAGACCCAGAAATCTTCTGTCTCTTTCCTTACTTTCTGTTTTCTTTCTTGTCACCCTCTGCCTCTAATTGCTCAGCCCTGATGGCTGCCTCAATCAATACCTCATATGTCGCGGGTTTCAATGCAATCCTGTTGCGTATGGCATACCTCAAACCTCTCTCGAATCTTTCTTTCTTCTTCTGATCAGTGTCTATATCCTCTGGAGCATATCGATATAATCTGGTAAACTCAGCCTCATACTCGACAACAGTCCTCTCCCGCTGCTTTAGCTCTAGAAACTCAATCTTTTTCTTTGTTTGGTATAGAGGAGGGGTATACTTCTCAGCAAACTTTCGTAAGAAATCATCCCAAGTCAATGTCGG
>CANYCX011824702.1:0-20699 GCA_948193385.1 Breynia disticha f. nivosa | reverse complement strand
TAATGTGTGTAGGTGTTGACATTCGGAACCCGAATCGGGGATCGGGCGACGGATTGAGTCCTGGAGACCGAGGTAAGTGCTTTTGCCACTTACTTTGATGTGTTTTGCTTATGAATGGTTGATTATTGTATGCATATTACTTTCTTGGTGTAAATTAGTATGAGATTATGTCTTGAGAAACTTATGGGTGAATGATGTTTATATGGGTGCTTACTAATGAGAATGATTTTGTATGTATGTTTGCTTGATGTAATGAATGTTATGTGGTTGTGTGTTTATGACTCCCATGATGAAAGGATGGTGTATGCTTGATAACTATGTGTCAAGAATGGATATTTGAAATAAGAATTGCTTGAGGAAACATTATGAAAAGTGGTGAATGAGGCTTTGAATGCTTGAACCTGCATTGAGGCATGTGATAATGGGCATAACACGAGCATTATTGTATGTTCACCTTTTGAAGATTGGGATGGAGCTTCGGCTCACAAAAGAGATGGGGCTTCGGCTCATAAATGAAAGAGAGCTTTGGCTCACAAACGAAAGGGAGCTTTGGATCACAAACGAAAGGGAGCTTCGGCTCACAAATGAAATGAAGCTTTGGCTCACAAAAGAAATAGAGCTTATGCTCACAAATAATGAAGAGGGTGGACTGCCTCTTACAATAGGGCTCCGAAGCACATGCATTTCATGTGAATTGTATTAGCATAATCATGGATGCATTCATTCATTACTGCCTTGACATGGATTGGATGTATGTGGAAGATTGTGTGTTTATGGATGAATGTATGAAATGATGAAGTGAAAATGTTGATGTACAAAATTATTGGTTTGATTTTGATAAAGTGTGTTGATCATGTCCTAAGGGTCATTTGTTGTGATTTGTGTATATGGAATGTTTGCATGAGTGGTTAGGAAGGTGTTTAATATACTAAGTGTTGTATGGAATGTGTGCATATGAAGAAAGGACTTAGTAATTTGGACAGAATGTTGCAGAGTTAAATTAACGTACGTTATTAGAGGAAATAACGTACGTTAACATGAATAAACCTTCGTTAATCTAATTGTGGCATACGTTATTCATACATGAAAAATACTGAAGCATAACGTACGTTAATATGGGTTTAAAACATACGTTATTTTGGTTCAGAAACCTAGTTTTGGCCCGATTAACACCCTAATGCATATCTAAGTTAAACAAATGTTCTAGGATGTTTTCCTTAATGTATTAAAAACTTGTAAGATTATTATGTAGGGAATTTTAGGCGAGAATGCGGCTTCGCGTTACGAGAAGACACCCGTATTGGCCGAATGTTTCCCTGTGCATTCAGCTTAACAACTATAGGGATTCACTTACTAAGTATTTCCATATACTCACCTCTATTTTGTTGTGTTAAATGTGTGGAAAGCGACAGTAGTGGAGGTGCGGGACTTATACTTTTTGGGGCAGAGCTTGGACGTGTGATACCTGTTGTAGGTCGGCTCCTAGTGATTTTGAACACTTACACTTTTGTATTTTGCACAGCCATGCACATGATAGTATAGGCTTTGGCACATGCATTGTTTTAAACCGAAACCATTTGCTTCCGCATACTTGACATTGTTTTGTATTTGGCCTGGTTTAATAAAATGCCTGATTGCCACTCTTTCATATATATATATATATATATTCTTTGGCGAATGCTTCCGTTTGATTTCAAAAACAAAAATGGTGCAAAAATCGTAATTTATTCGAAAATGAAACTAAGGAAATTGGGGTTCACACATTGACTTGGGATGATTTCTTGAGGAAGTTTGCTGGGAAGTATACTCCTTCGCTTTACCAGACAAAGAAAAAGATAGAATTCCTAGAGTTGAAACAAAAGGAGATGACAGTGACAAAGTACGAGGCAGAGTTCACTAGGTTGTCTCGTTACCCTCTAAAGGATTTAGCGACTGAACAACAGAGGAGAGATAGATTTGAGCGGGGTTTGAGGTTCAATATTCGTACTAGGATTGCTATGAAGCAACCTACCTACGAGACTCTGTTTGAGACAACTATATGAGTAGAGGAGTTACTAGCTAAGGAGGGTAGACGAGAAGGAAAGCGACAGAAGGTTTTTGGGTCTAGTTCAGTTGGAGGATGCCAAAGATCAAATACCAGAGGTTCTAGAGGTGCAGGTGGTGATGGTAGACAGTCTAGAGGCAGAGTAGGAGGTGAGAGGAATTATTCCAACAGACCTTCTACTTATTAGGGCAGAGGTACAGGTACCTATACCGGCGGGAATACGAGATTATTGTGTTATAATTTCCAGCAATTGGGTCATTTTGCCAGAGACTGTCTAGAGCATAAGGAGCCTCAGGGTGGAGTTAGATCTAGACAGAGTAGTGTGGGTGATGCTCGTACTATAGCCTCGACAGGTAGTGTTAGAGGCAGAGGTGGACGAGGTTCAAGGTTTACCTCTAAGGGAGGAGCAGCCTCAAGGTGGAGCAGTTGGGACAGGTGGAGCTGGTGGATCTAGCGGGGCAGTCGCTTAGTTAGGATCAGCACCACAAGCTCGAGTGTTTGCTATGACCAGAGATGAGACTGTAGAGAATCCAAACGTGATCACTGGTATTATGTTTATTTTTACATATACTACCTTAGTACTAATTAATCATGGTTCTATATGTTCTTTTGTGAGTGAGTCGATGGTAGATCATATCAGTGGTAGTATAGAGCGTCTGAGTTATACAATTGTTGTTTCAATGCCAGCGGGAGGTACAATGATAGTTAGACATATTCTGCGGTATTGTGAGTTGCATATTAGCGAGTCGACTTATTTAGCTGATTTGATTATTTTGAGGAAAGACGAGTTTGGTATTATTTTAGGGATGGATTTGTTATCTACGAATCGGGCTATGGTCAATTGTTATTCAAATGAAGTTGTGATTGAGGTTGATGGAGAGAGACGGGTGTTACTAGTTGGTGAGAGGAAGGTCATTCCTTCCTGTTTGATTTTGGCAATTTTAGCTGCGAGATTGATTCGAGAGGGGTGTGATGCCTATTTCGCTTCAATAGTCGATTTGAATCAACCTATGTTAGAGGTGTGAGATGTGGATATAGTATGTGAGTATCCTGAGGTATTTCCTGACGAGTTACTGGAATTACCTCCACAGCGAGAGGTAGATTTCAGGATTGAGACTATTCCAGGAGCATTTTCGATATCTATTGCACCTTATAGAATGACAGCTGTTGAGTTACAAGAGTTAAAACAAAAGCTAGAGAAGCTACTAGAGAAAGGGTTAATTTATACGACCGAGTGTATCACCTTAGGAGCACTGGTGTTGTTTGTGTGTAAGAGGACGGTAGTATGCGGTTGTGTATCAACTATCGTCAGTTGAACAAGGTGATAATGAAGAATAAGTATCTGTTGCCACAGATAGATGATCTGATTGATCAGCTACGATGAGCTACAATGTTTTTGAAAATTGATTTGAGATCAGGTTATTGGCAGCTAAGAGTTGAGGAGGGCTCGAATGCGAAGACTGCTTTTAGGACTCGATACAGGCATTTCGAGTTCACTGTAATGTCATTTGGGTTAGGAATGCACCAACAGTGCTTATGGCGTTGATGAATAAGGTATTTCAGCCTTATTTAGCTCAGTTTGTGGCTGTGTTCATTGATGATGTGTTGGTGTATTCAAGAGATAGAGAAGAGCATTAGAGACATCTTTGTATTGTGTTAGATTTGTTGAAAGAAAAAGAGTTATATGCTAAATTCAGCAAATTTGAGTTCTAGATGTTTGAGGTTATCTTTCTAGGACATATGAACTCAACAGAAGGAGTGAAACCTGATCCTAGTAAGATAAAAGCAGTGCAAGAGTGAAAAGCTCTGAAGAATGTGTCTAAGGTACAGAGTTTTCTGGGTTTGGCAGGTTACTATTGGAGATTTATCGAGAATTTTTCGAGGATAGCTAGGCTGATGACTTCTTTGTTGAAAAAGAATGCTTCGTTTGTCTGGAATGATAAGTGTGAAGAAATTTTTCGAGGATTAAAGAAGAGGTTAGTGGAAGCTCCAATTCTTGTGTTACCTAGTCAAAAAGGTGGTTTTGTTGTATATACGGATGCTTCTGGAGCTGGGTTAGGTGGAGTACTGATGCAGCAAGACAAAGTTATTGCTTATATTTCACGTCAGTTGAGATCACATGAAGCTAACTACCCAACACACGATTTGGAGTTAGCTGTGATCATACATGCTCTGAAGGTTTGACGTTATTACTTATACAGGGAGACTTTTTCTAGATTTTCACTGATTATAAGAGTCTCAAGTATATTACGACACAGAGAGCTAAACCTTAGGCAACGACGTTGGATAGAGTTGTTGAAAGATTATGACTGCACTATTGAGTATCATCCTAGAAAGATGAATGTGGTTACCGATGCTTTGAGTAGAAAGGAGAAAGAGGATGATAATTCAGTTATGTATAAAGCCGAGTCTTTATTTGCTTTGAAGGAGTTGCGAGTGCAGTTGGATTTGGACGAGGATCAGATGTTAGACAACATTAAAGTTCAACCTCAGATGAGAGAGTTGATTTCATCACGTCAGATGGAGGATGAACATTTGATGCATATAAAGAAGAAAGTAGAGCGAGGAAAGGTACCTACTTTACACTAAATTAATGATAATAGTGTATTGTATTATTGGGATAGAATGTGTGTTCTGGATATATCAAAGCTGAAGAACGAGTCGATGACAGATGCTCATTCTTCACCTTTATCAGTTCATCCTGGAAGTACTAAGATGTACTGGGATATGAGAGAGTTGTACTAGTGGGTACATATGAAGCGGGATATAGCTGAGTTTATTGCAAGATGTTTACCGTGTCAGCAAATTAAGGCAAAACATCAAGCAACAGTCGGGAAACTGAGACAACTTGAGATTCTAGAGCAGAAGTGGGAGAAGTTCATCATGGATTTTATTATAGGCTTACTAGGGACATTTAGATGTGTCACGATGCAATTTGGGTGATAGTTGACAGACTGACAAATCAACTCATTTCTTGGCTATCCGATATGATGATACATTGGATAGGCTGGATTATATGTTGCTGAGATTGTCAAGTTACATGATGTTCCTACTTCGATTGTGTCTGATTGTCATCTTAGGTTTACATCGCAATTCTGGAATAGTTTGTAGGATGTGATGGGTACTCGTTTTAGGTTTAGCATGACTTTCCATCCACAGACTGATGGTCAGTCGGAGAGGACGATTCAGACAGTTGAGGATATGCTCCGAGCGTGTGTGTTAGAATTCAGAGGTAATTGGGACGAGCACCTACCTTTGGTTGAGTTTAAATATAATAATAGTTATTATTCTAGTATCGAGATGACACCATATGAGGCATTATACGGGAGACGGTGCAGGTGTCCAGGGTACTGAGATGTTGAGGGTTTGCGACAAATTGAGGGACCAGAGTTGGTTTAACAAACCCTCGATAAAGTGAATGTTGTGAAAAGATGTATGCAAGTAGCTCAGAATCGTCAGAAGAACTACTATGACCGACGTCATCGAGAGATAGAGTATGCAGTCGTAGATCAGGTTTTCCTACGAGTTTTACCCTGGAGAGGTGTTATTCAATTTGAAAGACGTGGTAAATTGAGTCCTAGGTATATCGGATCGTATAAGATTATCGAGAGAGTGGGACCACTGGTGTATAGATTAAGGTTACCAGTAGATTTGTCCTGACTACATAATGTGTTTCATGTTTTGATGTTGAGACAGTACTAATCTGATCCTAGTCATGTGTTGAGTGCTCTAAAGTTAGAGATATCTGAGGAGCTGACTTATGAGGAGAAGCCGGTCAAGATTTTAGACCGACAGATGAGATGATTGCGAAATCGAGAGATTCCAATGGTTTTGGTGAAATGGAGTTTTCATTCACCAAAAGAAGCTACTTGGGAAGTTGAGTCGGATATGAGACGTCAGTATCCATATCTGTTTTCAGACTCCACGTCAGAGCATTGAGATATGTTTTGATTTTGGATATTGATATTGGATGTTATGGTTTATTGATTTGATTTATAAGTTGGTTTATTATTACAAGTTAAATAAAGGACTTAACTTGATTTAATCTTGGTTATGAAGGAATAGGCTATGATTGATGATGAGATGAGTTTGGATTGTTGCAGTATAGATTACGGTTTGTTATCTTATTATGGGTCCTGTTATGCTGATGTTTTACTGAACATTTGAAACTTTGAAGTATGTATATAAGCTTAGAAATGTACCATATCAAACTTTACTTGCGATTTGATTTGTTTTAAATTTCGGGGACAAAAGTTTCTAAGTAGGAGAGAATTGTAACACCCTGAAAATTATTGGAAAAGATATATATGAAAAATAGATCAAAACATAATTGAATCGGATAAAAATTGGAAAACTGTGCAGAACAGAAGGTCAGCACGACCTTGTGCCATGGAGAGCACGACCCCGTGCTCAACTGGTTTTCCAGATTTTTCCAGCAATTTTGAAATAAATTAAAAAATGGGAAAAATGTCAACACGACCACAAGCCGTGCTGAGGTCGTGTCGAGCATGCTGGATATATATATAACACTGTTCTATTGGTTTCATTCGTAAAAATAGAGCTCAAACCTTCTAACCTAAAAAAGAAACCCTAAGAAGCCAGAAAGGAAGCTAATTTAACAAGAAACAACTAATCTTCTTGTGAATTCAAAGTAGAAATCATCAAGGTAAGTGAATTTGGTTGGTTTGTAAGTTGTTATGAAGGTTTTGAGTTGCAATGAAATATGGTTTTCTAGGTTTGATGAATTTGAAACTGAAATAGAGTTGGAGAAACATGTAGTTGATGGTTTTTAACTTGATTAACTTCGTGTGTAAGGTTTAAAACATCTAAATCATGTTTTGGTGGGATTTAGTAAGATTGGTTAGTTAGAAAGGTTACTGGGAAGTTTGAAAATGAAGCTTAGGAATATGTTTCTTGATTATATGCTTAGAAACAAGCTAAGAGTAAGTTGTTAACATCATTTATGCGATTAATTTTGTACAGGAGGATCTGTACGACGATTGGATCGAAGTTGAGCCCGACGTCGACTTTGTAAAATAGTTGAGGTAAGTGTTCTTACACATACTAATTATGAATGAATGATTGTTTGAAATGAAAATCAAGTTGAACATATATGTTTTACATGTAAATATGTTCTTAAGAACTAAATTGGAAAGTTATAAGTAATATATGTTTACTTATGAATATTTATTGTAAATGCTCATATGTGTATTGTTCTTATGAACATTAATGGGTTAATTTGTGATATCTTGTTTGAAATGAGCATGGTTAAGTATTGCCATTGATATGACTTGATTGTATTCTTACTTGGATTATTCATATGTGATATGAATTGTGAAAGTATGCTCTTTTAGCCATGTTGATATATGGTTGATGTCATGTTGATATTAAAAGCATGTGATTGCTTTGTGTTATGGATAAGTATATGGTTGCTTTGTTATTGAGCATACTTGATTAAGATTATGAGATATGAATGCATTGATGATTCAGTGTGTTGCATTCATTATATGACACTGAGATTGATATCCTAGGTTAGGCCTGAGGATTATTCCGAGAGAGATCTTGATGCTGGTCTGGGATCGATGATATTCCGAGTTGGGCTCGATGCCGTACTGTGTACAATGCCGGTCACAGACCGATGGATAAATGAAAAGAAAAAGAAAAGAAAAGAAAAAGAAAGAAAGCAATACCCTAGGGCATTTCGCATGTGATTGCATTGTCATTCATATGCACATATTGATTTGTATTCATATTTAGCATGTGTGACTATTACTTATGATATATGAATGCTGAAATGATTAAATATAAGTTTTGTGTTATTGAGAAATGTGTTTATAAGGTGTCTATGTTGTTATGATATGATTTGATAAACATGCAAGTATGGTTTGATACGTATATGAATGATTGCAAACAAGTATGTTATGAGTATTTTGAGGTATAAACACTGTTGTACATATATATGCATTTTGGTTTGAAACTTATTTCAAACTTTTTTATCATTTTTGCTTGTTATATTTTGAGTTTTGTAAACGCAAATTGGGCTAGTTATAAAATGCATATGTTTATATTTTCCCTTTCTTTCCTATTTATTATATTATATTATAAAAAAATTTAAATAATCGGATAAGCAATTTTAAAAATTGAGTTCCACAATATTATTGTAGATAAGGTGTTAAATTTTATTTGTATGTCATCATAATTTTAAATAAATTAAAATATTTTTTATAAATATTTTTTGTGTGTAATATCAGAATCAACTCTAATAAGTTCTACGTCAACTATTATTAATTTGTCAAATAATAAAAAATAATTCATAATGAAAACAACAAAATATATTGTCTATCAATAATATTATAAATAAAATAATATTGTGATTAAATTATGTATGATTATATTCGAATTTGTTTTTGACATTAGATTTTTTTGATTTTTGAGTAAATTCTTAAAAAATATTGGTTATAGAAGCAATCTTTCATGTTTCAGAATCTTATTTTTTTTAATCATATTTTCTAATATTTTATATTTAAATATTTAAAATATAATAAAAATATAATTTTATATTTTAGATAAAAAATATTTTCTTTGAAAATAAATTAAAAATAATAATTATTTTTATTAATTTTTAAATTATAATTAATTTATTTTCTATTAATAATCAACACTAAAAAATCAAAACACTATTTTTTTTTTTCAGAAAATAAATTACTCCATACAAGCAATCTTTCAAGTCTCATATTTTTAACACTTTGATCAAATGATAAAATATGGGGTGTGTGATGGTTGTAATGATTGTTGTTGGGGTCGGAGTTAGGGACTGAAGTATTACATTTTTATGTTGTAGGGACTAATCTGACTTTATTTAGCTAAAAATAATTGGAGAAAAATACAAGCTTGAGAAGCAGTTGAAGAAACGGCGCCGTGAGTTGATCCTCCCACCCACATGGGAGGGCTCTTCCGTACAAACACTTATTCAAGAATTATGTAATTTACAATAAAATTGACAACCAATACCAATTAGGTTCAATGGATCGATGAGTAATAATAATTGAAACAAAGCATTTGAGATTGTATTGAGCAATGAAAGGCGTCTTCTCCAGCCCCGGAGATTATGTTCACTTCAAGTCTCAAGTCCCTCTTCACAAGATCCCTGTCTGTAACTCTCTCTCTTTCAATTTCCTTTTTATTTCCTTGATGGGTAATTTGCTTTTGTGGTTTACACTTTTATTTATTCGGTTTTTCTATGTTTTGGGTTCTTCCTTTGTATTGGGTTTCATTAATATCATTTTTATGTTTGGTTTGATCTAATTGTGCTTCACTTTTGCTTTTTTCACTTGTTCAGTCTTAAATGTTGCAACTTTGCTTCTTTTTTTTTTTTTTCTGTGAGTGGATGTTAGTTTTGAATCTAGGAGAGTGAAACATGTGAAATAAGATCAGTTATTGTTTTATTGCTTATTTATAAGGTAACATTTGTGCAGGTTTTTATTTGGTTTCTAGTTAATTCAGTTGTTTGTCACGGGTGCTTCCTTTTGTTTTCCTGCTTAACTTTTTCCTTTAATTAATCTCCTTGTGTACCAAGGAGGCTATCAGAATTTTCAAACGATAATTTTTCTCTGGTGCTTTGCTTGATTGGAAGTTCTGTTGTTGTCTCTTCTTTTTTGCATTGCAGATTGGAACAAAGCAGTGGAGATATTATGATTTTGGTCCTAAAGCAGTTCCTCCTCTTATTTGTCTTCCTGGAATAGCAGGGACTGCCGATGTTTACTATAAACAAATTATGTCATTGTCAATGAAGGTAAGCTTTTGTGTACAAGTATGACTCATTGTTTTCCCTTTCAGCCTATATTTTAAGAATTTTGAGGGTATCTTCTTTGACATCATCGGTTGCTCTGGGAGCATTGCATCTCATTCATTCAATTGTTCCTCTTGAATTAAGGTACTAATGTTCGAGGCTCTGTGTCATATGCTGAAGGACATTTAAATATGCGTTTAAGAGTGGACTAGAATTTTATCAGTTTCACACTAATTAGCTGATATGTTTACCAATCTCCATCATCAGAGATGGGTTTATTCTTTTCAAAATATTTGTGGTGTTCTCTTATTCATTGGGCAGCAACGTGGTCTGCAGTAGTTTGCATTTCTTCTATTATTACAAGTATTTTGTCCACTTTTTTCATGTCAATGAGAGATATATCTTTTGTTTATGAAGATCGAGATTCTTCTCTACAAATAGGCAGCCATATCTTGCAGACCCTGTTTCCTCCTTTGTACTGTTAATCTTTTTGTAGATGCATAGAAAATAAGAGCAATGATTTCTGGCAAATTCTCAGGGCTATCGGGTGATTTCTGTGGATATTCCTCGAGTATGGAATCATCATGAGTGGATACAAGCATTTGAAAAGTTCTTGGATGTCATTGATGTTCACCATGTAAGAATTTTACATGTAAACTGCTGCAATTTTGTTTGATATATCTGAACTCTTGCTCATTCCTCTAATCATGGTAAAAATGGACACATTTCTTGATTTGTTTTCTTCTCCTTTCAAAACATTAGTCCTATTTGTACCAATGACTTGACAACGTTTTTGCTTTATATGTTTGAGGCAATCGTCTTTGCTGTATTTAACCTGGCAGTATGAGTGCATATGTCTAATGGTCGGAATAGTAGTCTGGTTATCTACCCTAGGGTGTCAGAAATCTCTGATTGTTCTAGTACTTACAGCTTTGAAAAATGCTTTCGGACTGATTCACTGAGATATCAGATCAGAGACATGTCAATCTCATGATAAATTCACATCAGAAAATCTGTGTAAATTAACTAAAAGTGAAGAACAGAAAGATATGAGAACATGGAATCTAGTCCTAGATTTTATCATGCAACATCTTTACAGGAGTAACATCCATGATATCTTAAATTGAATGTTTTTAATAACATTGGTTGCCATTTATTTAATACAGTGTATTGAGATAATTTTAAACTGATTAACTATTTCTCAACAGATACACCTTTATGGTACATCTCTTGGAGGCTTCTTAGCACAACTTTTTGCACAGCATCGTCCAAGGCGAGTGAGGTCATTAATACTTTCAAATACATTTTTGGAGACACGCAGTTTTGCAGCTGCCATGCCATGGTCTCCTGTGTAAGTTCATCATAGTGTTAAACATATATGTAGCTTTTCTAAACCCTGTACATATTTTTTAATTTGATATGCCGTGCAATTGTTAAGGTCATGTGATGAAGGATGTTACCTCTTTTTCCCGTTTGGGGAAGATCGTGAGGATAATTGGTGTCTGCATACAAAAGAAAAACATGTATATAACCAAATTACAGACATGATTATCTCGGGTGGTTTGATTGCTTAATCACAGTTGTGTTTATGGGTGCTTCAAAGTTTTCCTTTGTTTGAAATTTTTTTTGTTATAAAGATTCCCAAAATCGCGCAAGGATGGTTGGTTTGATCTAATCATTTGTGGGCATATTGCTTTTGGATTTGACATGTGTGAAAGTTTCTTTTACTTTTTCCCCTTCACGTTCTTATGAGTAGTGTACATTTAATGGAACGGAGGATGTTCATTTTTATCCTTTACTTAAAGGAGCCTAAGATTTGGGTGGGGCAGGCAGTCTAAGTTTGGGGAAGATAAGCTATGTGCTAGGTGAATGTAATATGACAACCCAAGCCTTGAAGAATATTAAATTTTATAACGTGGTTTGTGACTCAATTCTGTTTAAAGACACTATGCAGCCTTCAAGCTCAAAATAATTGTGTTCATTTCCATGTATATTTTAATATCTTTCGTAATATGCATCGTAAATTTTTATTTATGTTTTGTATGATTTTTTGGTTTGCAATATTGAATGTGCAGAGTTAGTTGGACCCCTTCCTTTTTGTTGAAACGGTATGTCTTGACTGGAATTCGCGATGGCCCTCATGAACCATTCATTGCGGACTCAGTGGACTTTGTTGTTTCTCAGGTAGATTACCAATCCCATCTACATTTATTGAAGTTTTCCAATGATCTATCCTTCACATTCACTTCTAATTGGTCACTGTGTAGAGATTCCTTCATGATCATTCAGTTTAGGCTTCTGCCCTTCTGGAAAAACATTTGCATTTTTAATTGGTGATATTATTTTTTGAATAACAATCACTGTTCTGCTAGTAAGGATTTATTTTAATTCCATGTATCTAGCAAATATTGTGCAAGTTTGAAAGATTTGCAAGTGAACCCTTTCTATATATGTGTGGTTTCTGTGAGTCTGCGGCTTTAAGATTGAAGTAAAGCTTCTTGTGTCACAATATCTCAATAGCTTTTGGAATTCGGACCAATACGCAAATAATTATTCGGATTTAGGACAAATGCTGATTGTTACATTTCTCTATTCTATTGATGTTATTGGACCAGAATAACCTTTGAACTTTTTCCTTGTTTCTTTACAGTTTGCTTGGTTCATGGTTTCGAATGGTATTGTATAGTATGGTTAAGTTAGAACCATGAAATTGGTTGGTGTGGTTATATCATGGGTTAAAAACCTTAATAAAACCATGAAATTTAACCCGTCAAATTGATGGGTTATGGTTGTAATGGTTCTTTAATCATACTATCCAATACTATACCATACCTTACCATACTCTTAGGGTTTAGGGTTATTGTGTAAAGGGGAAAGCCATCAATCTTTTGTACTATTGCTACTCCTTCAGACTTCCGAATTCCATCTTATTCGCTTGATATATTAGTTAAAATTCACAAACATTTCTATATATCTTGATTGATTTATTTTGTTGCATGATTGTGAGTCCAGGTTGAAACTCTATCAAGAGAAGACTTGGCTTCAAGATTGACTTTAAATGTTGACAGTGCTGCAGTTGGATCTCTTCTTCTCCAAGATTCATTTATTACTATAATGGATGTAAGTTATCTGAAATATTTTCAGAGGGTATTTATGTAAAATTTATAAACGAAATTGCAAACTTTTTCTAATATCGATGGTTTGAAAAGCGAAATAAAATCTTCTGAAAATGGATCTTTGAGAGGGGAAAAGGAAAAAGAATTGTTAATCCTTTTAGTGGTTTCTCTTGGCATGTTGGCTACTTCCTGCTTGAAGACAAATGACTATTGTGCCATTCCTCAACAACTCAAAGATCAATTGACTGAAAGATATCCTGAAGCCAGGCGAGCTTACTTGAAGTCGGGCGGTGATTTTCCATTTCTTTCACGCCCAGATGAAGTCAACTTGCATATTCAGGTTTATTGAATATCTTGTGGCATTAGATAATTCACAATATTTTTCTTGCAACAAACTGCAAGCTTCAACAATGTCCACTAACCACTCAAGCATTGCAGTTACACCTGCGTCGAGTTGGTGTAGAAGCTCGGCCAGAATTGGTGAAGGGTATTCCAAAGGATGGTGCTGGTGGAAGTCATAGCGAAAAGAAAGACGAAAATGAAGATCCTAACGACCAACCCAAGGAAGATGAAGGAAGCTCTGAAAGTTCCTCCGGGGAAAACCAGTTATTTCCAACTTCAGAAAGTACAGAATCTCCTGGATTATATAACCAGCTCCTGAGCACAGAAGTCTTGCTTATTAGTCAGGCAAGTACAGAGCGTTTGTGCGAATTGTTGAAGGTAAAACAAACGATAGCTGCTGAAATCATTTTGCAATTTATCTGGGAGATTTTTGTTAATTATTTGCTGCTTCCCCATTACACGGAATCATTGTACATACATGACTTCAAATTGTTCTGAGACATTCAGGCATTTGGTGTAAGGTGAGGCATTTTGGCGTTGGTGATTAGTTGATGTATAATAAGAACTGCTGAAGGTTGTTTCTCTGTAGTTTGGTGGGGGAGAACTGGTTTTTCTTCTGTGTTACATATTGTACATGTTTGTTTATTCATCTATCACAGCAAAAATGAACTATTGAAGATCCTTGTAAATTTTCTACAAGAAGGTTTAGTAGAGCAATTCCAGAATTAACGGATCGTTATTTTTCTTGAAAGACTTGTAATGTGGATGTATTTTTGTTAGTTATTATAACAATGAGACAGGCCTGAAGTCAAGTTTGTGTGGAAACAAGGGAGAAATGGCGTTGGAAGCAAGATGTGTCGAAAGACATAGTCATCCTCGTAAACTGAATTTGTCAACCTTCCAGGGGCAGATCCAAATGCTTGGATTTTCCCTCAAGAACGTTACTTTGTTGTTAAAAAGCTGATGGAGAAAGAATAATTAGAAGTAGTTTAGATGACTCTTGTATTTGTGAATGGCTAAGATAAGGGCAGAGCTGGCCATATTAAATCTGATCGGATTGAAAGAAACCATGCTAATAAGGACAGGGATATCAAGTAAAAAAGATGTATTGTATAGAATAACTAACCCCAACAGAATGACTAACCCCAAACCTCATTGAGACCTTATGTGATATATCTTCTTTAGTTTACACATTTTGAAAAATACTCTTAATTGATTTTGTTTTAAATAAATGCATATGTTGATTATTTATTTTGTGAAAATGCCCATTTAGAATTTCAATTTTTAAGTTTATACCCAAATAATTTTTTTATTAACTGTAAAGGATATTTTTGGTAGTTTACATCTAAAGATTTAATAAAATCTCTTTTAAACATTTAAACTCCTAACTTCTTGTGATTTTATTATTACGTTTAGTGTTTGAAAATTCTCTTTCCATCATACTCGACTAAGATCGTGGTTAATCTCCACAGTAACGTTATGCGCCTTGTAATTTTGTTCACCTTAATGATGCAAAGTGACTAAGAAATTTGTCTCTATTTCTTGTCGCATAACCAAGGGAATAAGAAGATGAAGAACTTGTTTTTTCCTCGTCATGGTCAAAAGGATTGGTAAGAGATTTTTCTTCAAGATTTAATGCTTTGTTTGGTTTCTGACTCATCATAGAACCGGAAAGGATTAGAACCGGAAGGTTTTAGACGTTTTTGACAGCTTTTGTAGAAGAGAGGTTTTTTATTTCATATTTTTCTTTACAGAGAGTAAGCACTAATTTATATACACAAGTCCTATTCTATTTATGCATATACATGCAATCAGGTAATGATAATCGGTGACTCTTAAATTAAGGGATTATGAATCAAGGGATTCACATCACTACCACCAACTGATTCTTTCCTCTAATCTTGACAGCTCATGCTAACACTCCCCCTCACGTTGGTGCGTACAAATCTTGGATGCCCAACTTGTCAAGTGAGCTATAGAAGTTTTTGCCAGACACAACTTTTGTAAATATATCTGCCAATTGGTCTTCAGATTTAACGAAGGGAAATCGGATGATCTTATCCTCGAGATTTTGTTTGATGAAATGTCGATCTACTTCCACATGCTTTGTTCGATCATGCTGAACAGGATTATGAGAAATAGCTATGGCTGCCTTGTTGTCACATAACAGGTTCATCTCAGATGTTGGGGGGAAACCCAGTTCAGTCATCAGCCTTCTAAGCCAAAGGAGCTCACAAAGACCTTTAGCCATTCCTCGAAATTCAGCCTTGGCACTTGATAATGCCACCACTTTTTGCTTTTTGCTTCTCCATGTAACAAGGTTACCGCCAACAAATGTGAAGTACCCGGAGGTGGATTTTCTATCCATGATATTCCCTGCCCAATCTGCATCTGTGTAGCCCTCAATCTTCAGATGATTATGCTTTGAAAACATAATTCCTTTTCCAGGTGAAGATTTCAAATACTGAAGAATTCGAATTACAGCTTCCATATGATCTTCACTTGGGCAATGCATGAATTGGCTAACCACGCTTACGGCATAAGCGATATTCGGACGAGTATGTGAGAGATAAATTAATTTACCAACCAGCCTTTGATATTTCTGTTTATCAGCAGGTACTTGGTCAGTATATTCTCCGAGTTTATGATTTTGAACAATCGGTGTCTCCATTGGCTTGCACTGTAGCAGTCCCACTTCAGCCAGTAAATCCAATGTATATTTCCGCTGCGATAGAAATATACCTTTCCTTGATCTAGCAATTTCAATTCCTAGAAAATATTTAATCCCCCCTAAATTCTTCATTTCAAAATCAGTCGCCAATTGCTTTTGAAGTTTTTCCATCTCTCCTGTATCATTTCCAGTGATAATAATGTCATCTACATAGATTATTAAGGCTGTTACCTTTCCTTGTTGGTGCTTTAGAAACAATGTATGGTCTGAATTGCTTTGCTGAAAGCCATATTTTTTCATTTCCAAGCTAAACCGCCCAAACCATGCTCGCGGAGATTGTTTCAGTCCATACAGTGTTTGTTGAAGTTTGCACACCACCGGAATTTTCGAATTTGATGTATAGCCAGGTGGGATGTCCATGTATACTTCTTCTTTAAGATCACCATGGAGAAATGCATTCTTTACATCGAGCTGCTGCAATGGCCAATCAAGGTTTGCCACAAGAGACAATAAGACTCTTATTGTATTCAATTTTGCTACTGGTGCGAAAGTTTCTTGATAATCTACACCATATGTCTGTGCGTAACCCTTTGTGACTAGCCTTGCTTTGTATCTCTCAAATGAACCATCTGCCTTGTATTTGATTGAAAACACCCATTTACATCCTACTGTTTTTTTTCCTTTCGGCAGAGTAACTAGATTCCATGTTTTATTTTTCACCAGTGCCTCCATTTCTTCATTGATGGCTTGAGTCCATTTTGGGTTTGTCAAGGCTTCTTGGACCGTTGTAGGAACATGATCTGAGGACACCTCTTGCACAAAGGTTTTTAATGGCTCAGAGAGTCTCTTTGTTGAAACATAATTGGCAATTGGATACTTTGACTGTCGATCCTCAACATTTGGCGAATATCTATTTGGTGGCTTGCCACGATTATGCCTGAAAGGTAGAGTGTAACCAGTGGAGGTATTCAAGTTTGAAGGTGAAGTAGGAGAATTTACCTCAGGAATATCCTCAGGAGATGGGCGGTCTTCATGCACTGTTGAGGGGATTGGGGTTGAGATCTCTTCATTGACTGGAAGTATGGCTGTCGTTGTAGAAGTATCCCTTGATGCTATTTCAATTGGAGAGGGTACCTTATTGATGATGGGCTCTATTATAGAAGGTTTCAGCTCTATAGAAGCAGGTAGGAACCAATTTTATTCTTCATTCTGAATCTCTCCCTGAAGAGAAGAATTGGATGTGGCTGAGGAGTAGAAATTTTCAGATTCTAAAAAAGTGACATCCATGGTAACATAGGTACGCTTAGTGCTTGGATGATAGCAGCGATATCCTTTTTGGTGTAAGCCATAGCCAAAGAATAAACATTGCAGAGCACATGGATCAAGTTTCGTTCGCTGATTTTTATGGAGATGCACAAATGCCACACAGCCAAAGACTCGAGGAGGAATTGTCAACACAGATGGCAAAGAAACATGTTTGGAGAGGGATTGTAGTGGATTTTTAAAATCTAAGGTGCGGGATGGCATTCTATTGAGAAGATGAACAGTTGTGGCAACCGCATCAGCCAAATGTCTGTTAGGTACATTTGCTCCAAGTAATAGGGCACGAGCCGTTTCAAGTATGTGTCGATTTTTTCTCTCAGCAATGCCATTTTGCTGGGGGGTTTGAGGGCATGAGGTCTCATGAATTAATCCATGAAGATTAAAGTATTCTTGAAACTGCTTGTTGATAAACTCCCCACCATTATCAGACCTTAGAACTTCAATCTTTGCTGAAAATTGAGTTTGAATCATCATATGGAATGTTCGAAATGCAGCTAGCACTTCATCTTTATGCTTCAATAGATACAACCATGTCATCTTTGTACAATCATCAACAAAAATGACGAACCAACGAAAACTAGATATAGTGGTTATTGGGGAGGGTCCCCACACATCAGAATGGATCAAAGTAAATGGTACTATACTTTTATTCATGCTCAAAGGATAGATATTTCTATGACTCTTGGCTAAGATGCAAGTGTGACATTAAAAATCAAAAGGTTGGATTGTTTCAAATAAATGAGGAAACAAATGCTTCATATAACCAAAGGATGGGTGCCCCAATCGATGATGCCATAACCAAACCTGCTGTTCTTTAGCGTTATTCAAACATTGGGCATGATATGCTCGACCCATACTGAGATCATCTATGTAGTAAAGCCCCCCCTCCTAGTACCACGCCCAATTATCTCCTTGGTGAGAATATCCTGAAGAAGAAAGAAGGTAGGATAGATAAGCACAACACAATTTAAATCAGTGGATATTTGGCTTACTGACACTAATTTATGGGAAAGAGAGGGAACGAGTAAAGTGTTGTGTAATGATATTGTGGGTGATAAAGTCACAGTCCCTGCTCCTGTAACAGCAGATATGGCACCATTAGCATTGGCAATGGTAGTTCGTCTTGGTCGTGAGGATGATGAAAAATCAGCAGAATCATAGGTCATATGGTCCGTGGCCCCTGAGTCAAGTATCCAAGTACTAGTATCATCAGCTTCGTGAGGAAGATTATTACCTGAATCTGAGAGCTTCACATCTCCTTGCGATGTTTCAACAAATGGTGTTAAGGAGAGTTTGGGCTCTATTGTAACCATTGCAGCCTTACCCTCATTTTCAGCCTTGTCATTGCGCTTCCTAGTCTGAAGTTCGTGCCACCAATCTGACCATGTAGTTTGAAGCAATTTTCGCGGGTATGTTTTAAATTTCCACAATGAGAACAATTAGTTCCATCAGAAGAGATTCGTGATTTTTGGGGCTTTCCATTCCCTAATGGAAGAGAGCCAATGGGGGATAGTGTGGCCTTTTGTCCAGATTTAATACTTCTGGAGGCCAGGACAGCCCTTGGAATTTCATTACTGTTGCCGGATATCATAACCATTTGCCGAGTTGCTTCCCGACGAACCTGTGCATACGCCTGTTCCACTGTAGGAAAAGGTTTTGTTTGTAGTACATCAGCTCGGATCTTATCGAGTCGGTCATCAAGGCCATATAGAAAAATATATACTCGTTCTTCTCGAAGAAGATCATTATAACGCTGAATATCTGCAGCACATCCCATTGGATTTGGGCGTCTAGAGTCAATCTCACGCCATAGACCTTGAAGATCATTATAATATTTTTCAAGAGAACCACCAGATTGTCGCAAACGATGAACACATCGTCGAAGATCATACACTTGAGAGGTGTCATTGCCGTCAAAATAAGTAGTGGCAATAGAGTCCCACACCATCTTTGCTGTAGGAAATCGAATAAAATTGCCGATTAAAGAAACATCCATGGAATTAATCAACCATCCTTTAACAATGGCGTTGTCTGTGCGCCATTTTCGAAAGGTTGGATCAGTATGAGAGGGTGGAGGAAGATCTCCATTAATATATCCCAATTTATCTCTTCCTGAGATGTACATCTCAATAACTTGGGACCAAAGAGCATAGTTGGTGCCATCCAACTTTATGCCAATCTGAGCAACAGAAGTTTCTGCAGTAGGGGTTTGTTTGTTCAAGATTTCAGCCATCTTGGTAGTCAATTCTGTAAGGACAGAGTTGGATTGTTGTTCCCCAGAAGGGTCAAAGGTTTTTGAGTCTGACATAGTTGTTAGAAGAAGAAAAATATGTAGGTATGTCAAGAACCGGTTGGCTTTGATACCATGACAGCTTTTGTAGAAGAGAGGTTTTTTATTTCATATTTTTCTTTACAGAGAATAAGCACTAATTTATATACACAAGTCCTATTCTATTTATGGATATACATGCAATCAGGTAATGATAATCGATGACTCTTAAATTAAGGGATTATGAATCAAGGGATTCACATCACTGATTCTTTCCTCTAATTTTGACAGCTCATGCTAACAACTGATTCTTTCCTCTAATCTTGACAGCTCATGCTAACAGTTTTGATTCAATTTTGTTGTGATATTTTTTCCATTTTAATCGTTTTGTTCGATTTGTTTTTTTGAGCGATTTTTAGTTTTTCAACTTGTTTTTAGATTCAATTAGGTTTTGATTGTTATAATTTGTACTTTCGGTTTCGTATCTGTAATTTGTGTGTTTTTTATCCGTTTGAACTTTGTTGAACTATTGTTTATAATTTTTTAGAGATTTTGCTTTTGTTCTGAAATAATATGTGTGTTATTGATTTGTTTTGTTCAGATTCACTTCAAATAATCAATGTTGTACTTATTTGAACAATATGCAGGTTGTTTTGTGTTATTTGAACTAAATTGTTGTGTGATTAACAAAATTGTACTTTGTCGATATTTTTTTAAACTAATCTGTGCTTTAATTTGAAAATTCGTTCAGCTGATCAAATTTGTTCCTTTTTATACTTTTTTGAACTAATCTGTGTTGGAACATTGATGTTCATATAAGATTTAAGTTTTGAAATGAACAAAATACTTAATGAATTTAATCTTGCTTATATGTGTGTTTATTTGAAATGAATGAAAGTTAGTCAAGTAGAAAGAAATTACATGAGTAAACTGAATGCTAGTCAAGTAGGAAATGAAACCAGTCGACTGGTCATTTGTGTAAGTCGGCTGGATCTCGGGATATTCGAAAAGGTGAATGCAACGGCTAATTCAGGAAGAATAGATGCAGACTAGTCGACTGGTAAGGAAACCAGTCGACTGGAGAAGACACTTGACAGGTAATGTGAGACACAATGTCAGAAAATATGGTAAGGAGGTATATTTTT
>CANYCX011824662.1:0-10705 GCA_948193385.1 Breynia disticha f. nivosa | reverse complement strand
ACTCCATACAGAAAATAAGAACTATTGGGGAGCTTCGTTGGGTATGGTTTGTTTCTTCTTTCTAAATACATGCTTTCTACAACGTTCAAAAATGCTGTCATATATTAAGTCGAACTGAACTCCTGCCCTCTCTCGGTTCACTATGAACAAAATGTGATCAGCTTCTACTATCTTGTAATACCTGCAATCCATGATTTTTTTTTGGTTAGCTCGTGCACATAAGAAAACATCACATATATTACAGATTCAAGGCAGAAATTGATTATATGATTTCATCCTCAAACCATTTACAGATGAACATTCATTCTGTGGTGTCTGGTCTGCTAGTTCAAAACTTACTTTGTCACGTGTTTTCATGGTTTGTGGATATGATAGATATTAGATCAAATGAGATGTAAATGATCGAGTAGTTGGACTGCAGATAATAAATGAGAGAGACTAGTGAGGGAGTTACTAACCAGATTCCAGGTTGCAGGGGTTGACAATCTGAATCATTGATGACGAGATGGCTAGGGTGTTCAATTGGAAGACGTGGGTGAGTCATGGATATAGTGTTGAGTGCTCCATCATTCTCTTGCCAATCCTCATCCCTGCACATACGCATACTCATAATTAATCCAAGGAAAATTTTCAGATTACAGAAATGCATCAACCATTTTCAGATTAAATTCTTTCACAAAACTAATTGATAATCATAGCCAATAGATCAAACACAAAATGAACAAACTGGAATGATTCCAAGATTTTCAGGAGCAAACAAATTTTAATGCTCAAGATCAAGATAAGAAACGCGATATGCTATTTAACAACACCTGTATCCTTTGTAAGGGGGAGGGACATCTGGAGGATGGCGCCATCGACTCATCTGCAACACTCTGATAAAGAGCAAAGGGTGGATTCCGAAGATGCTTGATGGAACAGTGACACCCATGATCTTCCTGGTGCGTTTCGTAGCGTAGCTGAAATAATATGTATCAGGAAATGTTTTCAAGTGAGCATTGAGTTGCATGGATCCTTGAATTGTAAGATCAGAAAGTATCCAGTCTGCTGAAGCAAACGGTCCTGCATTGCCTAATAGGCAATCAATAAGACCCCAAACACCAATTTTTCTCCATGATATGTTAAAGTGATCAAATCCGAAATTGTAATAAGCCTTCAACCAGGGAATGTCGAGCCAATCATAGATTATAACTCCTAACCGGCATATTTGAAGCAGAGATATTGGTTTCATGGTTCTACCATCTTCTGGCCTAGAACATTTAGAGAAAAACAAATTCAGAAGCAAATTTATTAGATATCTTTAAAGCTAATAAGCAACAGAATTCCTGCTTGACACAACAGTTACAGAATCATAACTAGATTCCCCATTATTATCATGAATTATCAATTTTGGCTGGGACTGCAAGTCTGGACAGAAAAAATTGGAGAGGCAACACCAATAGAATTCTATTGCATAAGCATTATTTTCTCGAATTCTTTGAGAATCTTATCCAAGTTTATGTTCATATAAGAAGAGAAATTCTAAACACAGAAGACCAAGATACTCACTGCATTCCATCGAAGTAGGTCCTCGTGGTTCCATTGAATGCTCCAGACAAGGATGTGATGCTTAACACCCAGTTCTCAGAAGTATTCTCAAACCCTTTAAATGCCTAGAAAAATAATCAGGAAACATGATCAAATATAACTAAATTTGACAGGTGACTTCTATCCAGCAATAAGAAGAAACCAAGAAGATTATTTAACCAACCTTATCAGCAAGCATTTGTTGCAGCACACGAACGACTTGCGCTCCGGCGGAATGCCCAACAAAGTGAATAGGATGATCTTCATCCCATTCTGGATATTGTCCTGCACCAGAGTAACGCAAAATTAGGCACAAACCAAACTAATGAAGCATAATAAACGAGAAAATACCAAAGCTGGAATCTTTCTAATAAATTGTAAATGTGAAGGCATTCCTTTTCTTACCTTGTTCATAAACCCTTCCAAATTGAGAATGCCCACAAGCCTTGCTGTGTTCTTCACCATAATCAACTTGACCTCCTTTCTGATAATAAAACAATTCTCGTGCCCTGAAATTTGCCAACATGAAATAGTTACAGATCTAGCTAAATATGAAACCCAAAAGTTTACAATCATCTCTGCGTCAAGAACTCGCCTATCGTAAATACTGGTCAGAGACCCCAAATCAGGCACCAAAACTCTCTCATCTTTCTTCTCAGCCCCAGCAAAATATGACAAACCTCCCAGCCTCTATAACGAAAATAAAAAAACACAGAAAAACCACATTCAGCACACAAAAACAATTAAACAAAAAAGAAAAAAACAACGTATGAAAACAACTAAAGAGATAAAAATGGCATTACCCCTTTTCCAAAGCCAAAAATGCCATGAACCAAAACAATTGGAGGCAAGCCATCAAGATTGGTGCTTGTTTTTGCAGCTTCATCACCTTTGACCACAACATTCATGTTCGACTTAAAAAACAACTCATTCAATGCCTGAGAAAGATCACCCGCCACAGCAGTACTAAATATGTAAAAGCCATATAACATATGCACCACTGTGCTCACAAACAGCTCTGTTAACTGCAGAGCCGATATCCACCACCTTATCATTCTCCCAAATTCAAGAAAACACAAATTCTTGAAAACCAGAAAAGCCTAAACCAAGAAAACAAAATGAGGGCTATTTTCTAAAAGAATCAAAACCCTTGTTGTGAATCCCTTCTATGAACGCAACACATAGAAGGGATTACGCCAGAGAGTTTGTAATGAAAATGGTCTACAAAGGATGGCTTTCTATAAATGGTAACTTTTCTACCACCATTTTCTTATTTCCTACCTTGCACAAACATACACAAAAAGCGCATGTCTTATTACCAAACACGCGCTTATCTGGCTTACACCATTCGTTGAAAATTGACTTGTGAGGTCAGCCTAAGACACAAGCTAGTTTGAGAATGTTTGGTATGGGTTGGTGCCATGTGTCAGGCTTAAATGCTCCAGAAATCAGTGGTTCTCTTCAAGAAATGTTACACATGCAAAATCTAATTAGGACCCACTAAATATAGAGGAAGCAAAGTCCAAGCATTTCGGTTCTATGATAGAGATGGAAATTCTTGTTGCTGTAATTTAGTTCATTAGAGGATTTGTGTAAGTTGGATTTTTGTTGTGGGAGTAAAAATTGATAGGGGTTGGATTGTAGCTGTGTCGGAGCTGGAAGGTTCCCTTTGGGACAAATAATTCCACCAAACTTCCAACTGTAATGCCTTATCCACAATCATTTTATCCTTTTATATTCAATTCTGCGGCCCCACTAATCATACGTGGATTGCCCCACAATCTTATTGTTTCTCCCTCCATGTGCAGCTACTATGCAAAGTACTCACGAGACTGATGGAATAAAGCTCACAAATCTCTAGTCTAGTTTCATGGTATGAAGATTTTCCTATGGGATAGCCGGATAGGTCCAATAGGAAGAGAGTGTTGGGACAGCAACTCCACTTTTGTCGGCATCATCTGTTATGATGCACGCATCTCTTTTGGCTATTCTGGAGTTTCAAACTTGGATTTGTTATCCCAGTCGGTGATGATCCACTCACTTTCTGCTTCTGTATTTATTTTTCTTAAATTTTGCCGGATTGAGGCAACAGGACGGTGGCATGGCGAGGATCTGATTAGGCAAAGAGTAGTTAATGTAGACGTTGACAAAAATTGGAGTTAAAATGGCACGTGGAACCAACTTATCGGCATTGAAGTTCTGGTAGTGTTTATTTCTTACAACAACGGTACCATTTCATTTTCATTACAATTAATTTTGTGGTCGACGTGCGTGAAGAACCAGGGAAGGACAACATCAAACACTCGCTTATCCAGTATGAATTTTCTAGAGATCATTGGAATCATCAAAAACTGTACAAAATTCTCTTCATTTTTAGATAGTTTTGTTTAAATTTGAAATTCCACATATAAGGACCGATAATTTTTATCTGACAACACAATTATAACACGATAAAAATAACTAAAAATTAATGAAATTTTAAAAACACGACAAGACAGTGAGAAGACTCCGATGGTGTAAAGGAGAAATCAAATAGATGAGGTGAAACCTAACAGATATTTCAAGTTATGGCGACAACGATCAATCAAAGCTTTAATGATTTGAGATACGGCAGAGGTGGTTGAAGGATAAAAACCGCATTATTAGAGGAAGGATCGGCCAGACGCCACAAACTTCTATAGGAAAACGACAATAATCTTCCTAACTACATAAACCCAACAGAAATATCAAAACATTTGTTATATTTAATCATAAGAAATAAATTTATTATAATTTATTATTTTATGATAAAACTACATACTAATATTTTTCTAACTACTCCAATTAACTTCTATTGTTTGAATAATTGAATTGTGTGCATTGCGTTTTATATTCCTGTAAATATTCTCTTATCATATATAGAAAGGATAATTATTTAATTAACATCTTTTTAATTATAATATATAATTTTATCATGTTTTATAAGAAAAATCAACTACTAATATTCTTCTAATTAAATGACAGATATAAGACAATAACTAGTTGGGTGAATATTTTTATATATTTAAAATAAAATTAGACATATTCACATAAAAATATAATATTCGGTCATATAAACATGAGAAATGTTTGTATAGTAAAAATTTTTCTAATATTTATTTTTTATTTTTATATTACTAAATATTTCTTTCAACAATAGTCTCTTGAATTTATTTTATATTTTTATTAGTATCTATCGAACATTGTGCTACAATTTCTTATACCATGAATTAGGGGTGAGCAGTGGTCGGGTTGAGAGGTTATTTTTAGACTAAATCGATTATGGCGGGTTGAAGAAATGACAAACTAAACCCAACCAATCATTTCTTGCATATCAAACCAAACCAGACCACTTTTAGCGATCTAAACTAGTCGAGTTGATGGGTTGAAAGAAGGAAAAAAATTTAATTTAATTCTCTCGAACTATCCTATTTTTTAGTTTGATAATATTTCTTTTTTTATTTATGATATTTTTACTCTTTATTATATTAAAATTATAATTTTAGATATAACATTATAAAAATTATTTTTTTAATAAAAAACTCAAAGTTTAAACTTAATAAACAACATTAATATACAATATAACATTATTAATATATAATTTATATAGTGGTCGGTTCGGTTTAGTTTCAGGTTGATAATCTATCAACGAAACCAAACTGAACCATGGCGAGTTGAAAAAAATCCAAACTAGGGGTGAACAAAAATCGAACCGAAAAAACCAATCGAATCGAACCGATTCCAACTGAACCGATATTAAAATCGATGTACAATGGATGGATATAGATATAAAATTTAAAAAACTGATTTGAATGGTTCAGGTACGGTTTGGCAAACTAAAAAACCAAACCGATCCGAACCGAACCGAAATATGTGCATATATGTGTGTGTGTGTGTCTATATATATATATATATATATATATATTTGATTGTTTATTAAGCCCAAACAAAACTAATTAGATACAATACATATATGTCGTTTTGTAACAAGTATGATATGTTAGATTTAATAAATGAAAAATTTAAATAAATTATATTAGTGAATTTATAACAAAACCGATTAAACCAAACCAAACCGAATCGAACCGATCCGGTGGTTAACTAAACTGAACGGTTTACCCAAAAGATGGTTCAACGATAGATTTCACAAAAGAAAAACCAAACTCATCGGTTCGGGTGACAGTTTGATGAAAAAGCCAACCCGAACCGAACCATGTGCACTCCTAATCCAAATCACGAGCAAACTGAATCACTAAAAAATCGATGAAAGTGGTTTGGTTCGGGTTGATTTCGGTTTGAAGTGGTCAATTTAGTTTTTTTTGCTCACCCCTGCCATGAATCATCTATTTCATATTTTATTGAAATCTTATTGTATAATTAAAATTTTATCTAGTGATTTTTTTAGTTGTTAAGATATATGGAATAGCATTATCATTAACAAAATTAATAGGTTTGTATTTTTATAAAAATATTTGGATGAATATATTAAATTGTAATTTACCATACGAACACAAACGAATATAGTAGGATATATTTTCATACTTTGAAAAGAAAATGGTTCGTTCACATAATTTTTCTAAGTGTTTTTACGGGTATACAACTCCTAATACTAAAAAATTTATATATATATATATAATGTAAAACAGTTCCAGTATATCCTTTATTTATTTATTTTTTTTCACAATTACCTAATAAAATTAATTACATGGAATATTTTTTTTATGAGAGTAGAGTATTTTGAAAGGATAACAAATAAAGTTCAATATGTACAAATATTACAAATATATTGAATTTTGTTAAATAAATTCTAGTTATATAAAATGGTGTAATTATTCCTATTCCTTTTTTCTAGATATTGGGATACGGCCCAATTAAAGCCCATTGATCAGTCCATAGACAACCTCAATGGCGCAAACTTAGGCCAATCATTTCAACTCCAAACCCTTTCACGAAGACAGAACTCAACAACGTTAGGGTTTAGCACTTACTCAAAACTTTCAGTTCTTGAGACAGTGTGGAAGATCAAGGTTGATACAATGGCGATGCCATCGATGTTGGGTCGTAACAAGAACGTTACGAAGAGATCAAGGAAGTACGTGGAGGAAGCACTGTACACAAGACTGTTCAAAGAAGGAGGTAGTGAGGTTAATGTTAGACATCAGTTAAATGAGTTTCTTAAGAGTTCAAAGCGTGCTTACAAATGGGAAGTTGGTGATACTATTAAGAAGCTTCGTGAGCGGAAACTTTTTGGCCCTGCACTTAAGGTTTTTTCCTTTCTTAATTTATCTTTTAGTTATTGGTTAGTGAGATTTTTTCAAATGTTGTGTTTAATTTGGTTGATTTCATTTGTTTGGTTAGAAGTTTGTGAATTGTGTTTGGTCGTTTGTGAAATGCTTTGTGCATTTTCTTTTGCGTACTGTCTTTATTCGACCTGCGATATTTATAATCTTTTATTATGATTTTAATAGGAGAGTGCTTGAAAGAGTGATTGCAGCGTTTGAATTCTTGAATTGGTTAAGTTTTTACGGCAGTGGCTGTGCTTTGCTGGTTGAAAGTTGTGGAATGATGTGTTTGTGTTGATGTTTGTAGTTGTCGGAGGCTATGTCGAAAAGGGGAATGAACATGACAATTAGCGATCAAGCTGTCCATCTTGATTTAGTTGCCAAGGCTAGAGGCATTCCTGCTGCGGAGAATTACTTCATTGATCTTCCAGAATCGTCGAAGAATCTTCTTACATATGGGGCTCTACTTAATTCTTACTGTAGCGAGTTGATGACTGAAGAAGCAGAAGCTTTAATTGAAAAGATGAAGGAACTGAATCTTGGATTGACCTCAATGTCTTACAATAGTCTTATGACTCTTTATACGAAAACTGGTCAGCCTGAACGGGTTTCGGCTGCCGTACAAGAAATGAAGGCAAACGGTGTTGCACCAGATTCTTTTACGTACAATGTCTGGATGAGGGCTCTGGCAGCAAACAATGATATTTCTGGTGTTGAAAGAGTTCTTGATGACATGAAAAGGGATGGCCGTGTGGCTGCTGATTGGACCACTTACAGCAACTTAGCATCAATTTATGTCAATGCCGGTTTGACTGAGAAGGCAGAAAAGGCGTTGAAAGAATTGGAGAAGATAAATGCGCATAAAGATCTTTCTGCTTACCAGTTTCTACTAACTTTATATGGCCAAACAGGAAATTTGCTTGAAGTTTATCGTATATGGCGTTCCTTGAGGCTGGCTTTTCCTAAAACCGCAAACATTAGCCATCTGAATATGATCAAAGTGCTTGTTAAATTAAATGATTTACCTGGTGCAGAGAAATGTTTCAAGGAATGGGAATCTAGCTGTTCAACTTATGATATTCGGATTTCAAATGTTCTCATCGGAGCTTATACCAAAGAGGGTTCGCTGAGAAAGGCAAAAGATCTCAAGAAAAGGGCAAACCATAGAGGAGCTAAACCTAATGCTAGAACTTGGGAAATATTTATGGATCATTATTTGACAAAAGGAGATTTCAAATCGGCAGTTGAGTTTTTAGACAATGCAATAACTACAGGAAGAGGGGACGGCGGAAAGTGGGTACCGTCTTCTGAGACCGTGAGGTCTTTTATGACTCATTTCGAGGAACAGAAGGACGTCGATGGTGCAGAAAATTTTATCGAAATTGCGAAGAAGGCTACTGATAACCTTGGGCTAGAAGTATTCGAGTCATTGATGAGAACTTATGCAGCTGCAGGAAGGACTAGTCCTTCAATGCGTCACAGATTGAAGATGGAAAATGTGGAACCAAGTGGAGCAAGTTTGAAGTTACTTGAATCAATATGCATAGAGTAAGTATTATTTCCTCTTATTTTCTAGTTGTCACAATTCAGGAACTTGTGAACGGTAGTGGGGAATTCAGGCCTTCAACTTTTTGTTCCAAATAATGAAATATTTCAATCTTCTTTTGTTGTTTGTTGTTGAGGGGGTTGGACATAGAATGGCCCGTACAGTATAATGAATGAAGGTCTGCTAAATGGCTGTGATTAAGTTGCATTCTCGTTGAAGCATTGGCTTGACAATTTTGATAAATCTCATTAAGGAATTAACCTTACGTTGGTTCTTATATGTAACAATTTGATTCACTATATTGGAGCACGTAGATGATTTTGCTTTTGCGTGGTGCATTCTGAAAACTGGTTGAATGGTTAAGTCATCTTATCTTGCATACATATTCATTCCTGAGTTGGGTTTTGAAATCCATCAAACTTGTTGGTCCAAACCCAAAGAACAAGCAAGCCAGAATCTAAGGAATCAAATTGCATATAGAAACTTTTCAGAGTATATATTGTGAAAAAATTAATTGTAAAAAAGATTACTTTGAGATTATATATTATGAAAATAGTGAAATTTATAAATTTATATATGTTCATAGTTATAAGTTTATATATCTTAAAAAATGATCAAACTTGTATGTTTACATACATTGGTATTTATAAATTGTTTTAGATTTGTGAGTTCACATGTATTTACATACTAGATTTGTAAGTTTACATATGTACATTATTTCAGATTTATAAATTTAGTCATTCGCATATTAGATTTATAAGTTTAAATACGTTTAACAAGTTAGATTTATAAGTTTACAATCCAAACTTACAAACCTTGATACTTTGATACTTGTACACAAATTGAATATTTTTATAATTAATTTTTTTGAAACAATTTCAGAGCATGTGATCTTAAAAGCGACTGTAAACACAATTATTACGAATTTTTTTCTCATCGATTAAAGTCACTTGCTTCACTACCTCTCTGGCCAAGGCCAACCCCTATTCTAAAACGTGCGTTTACACCAAATTCATTAATTTTTTTGTTTGAACCACCTGATATCCCCATTTTCGGTGGAATTAATCTGAAATCGAAGCAAGAGGCACAATTCATACCGAATGAAATTTGATCTTGAGAACATGTCAAGCCAAACTTCACAGAGAATTGAGTTGTTAACTCAACCAACACCTTATAGATAAATCCACCAATATAACGAAGCACAAAAATACTAGCGATATCGACATCTCAATACGATTTTGCCCATCACAAATCCCACCAACTATAAGTTGGACAAAAAAGATGGGAAGATGGAAATGTAAGGATTACATTTGACTTTGTCTGTCATCGTCAACCCAACATTAGTGATGGGTTGGTGAAGTCAATTAAAATGATACAGAGAGACGAGAGTGGTTCCTTTATCTTTGTTGAATACAATAGCTAATGCCTAAATCTGAAAATCCCCAACACTATACTCATATTTTAGCAGTTATTTGGCTGGTCCATCTCCCTGTTTTAGAACCATTTAATGCAAAAGTTGGAGTCTGGTTCCCAGTATTAGACAATCTCTTTTGACTTTTTGAAGTTTAGAGAGAGATGATACTACAAAATTTTATGCTTTCATACTTGCTACCAATGACTGCTCAACCTATCTCCTCACTTATTTTACGTTTATGTGACGCAAAAATGTCATTTCAGCATCAGAAACAAATGAAATTGTGAAGAAAAGGTAGAAGACTGATTGATTATTGTGAAGAAACACAGTTTATGAAACGGATCTTGATATTTACGAATGAATTCCCCAAGTGTGGCACAAGCTACTTTCACATGCGCAATGCAGTCATTATCTATCATAACAGCTACACAATGACCAAGTTTCCATATTCTTTTTTTCTTCTCATTCCATCGACAAGATATCAATGGTCTCTTAATCTTTAAGAAAAGATATGTTGGCAAGTAATTATGCATCTCACACTAATCAATACCAATGAAAATTGGTAATTATGTACATTCGAGTGGGCATTAATTCCTTATCAGGCTTAGCCTAAAAGTAACACCACAAATTATATTTTCCTGATTAAGTACAAGGTTAGCCATAATATATGTCAGATAACTGTATATTATGATTCTATTAATTTTTGAGATTGGTTTATAAGTCAATTAGTTGAAACTTTCGGTAGGTTCCTGAAGATTTTAGAGGTGTTGCCCTGAAGTAAGCAATGACTACACCACCATTATGAAGTCCCCACCAAAGATAAAGAAATTTACAGTTAAGTTATTTTTCTGGGTCCTTGGGAATTTATCAGAGGAAGGC
>CANYCX011823812.1:0-10108 GCA_948193385.1 Breynia disticha f. nivosa | reverse complement strand
TAGGAGGTAACTAAAATAAGATAAAAATGCATAGTTTTACAAAGAATTTTTCAAAAACTTAGAGCCGCCGACCTACTCGTCAAGTACAACACTCCAAGAAGCCACTGCAAGTCTGCTACTAACTACTAACTGTTAATGCTCCGCGTTCAACACATTTAAAACCAATTGATGTGAGCATTAAACTTAGTAAATACACCTACAATACACTTACCAAGTTATGTAGTGTATAGGTACTCATTCATTTTGGAGTTTTATGTGCATTATGGAAAGCATACTTCTTTTGTGTAAGTTCAAGTTGTACCTTTACTATTTAGAAAATTTCTAGGAAACATGGGGCATGTTGGCTAGTATGACCTCTGTGCTCCATCTCGAATAAAACTTGCGGTCTGGCACGAGTCCATGTGGAACCGCACGGGGGTCGTGCCAACCTTCTGGAATTAAGACGTGGCTCAGCACGATGACATGTGTGAAGTTTGGAATATCCAGTGGCCTGGCACAATGTCATGCCTGTTGACACGATCACCTTGTCGGCCTACTAGAATTTGCAGTTCACAACACATACAAGGGACATCATACCACAACACATACACCACATCCCAAAACCATTTCTAGCATTTACTATTTTGCAACCATCAATTCACAATACCATTTATCCCCATTATTACACATAACTAATCCACTAAAATCATACACAACCAACCATAATCTTTCACAATATCATACTCATAAAATAACCACATTGTATAATGAAATATGAATGTTAATATAAACACACAATGCGTGCCCCAAGGTCTTCCTTTTCCTTTTACGACTAGAGATCTCTCGCCCTTATTTCAACATAAATATGAGCTCTCGCTCTTAATCCTTTTATAGCCTCGACCTTTCATTATTTTTTTCTTTTTTGTTCATACTAGAACTCTCGCCCTATTTTCTTTCCTTTACGACCTTGAGCCCTCGCTCATATTTTTGAGCCATTGCCCATTCATTTATGACTAAAACACATAAAATAATCATGTCGAATGAATGCAACCATGTTCCTATACACGCCCATAACTCATTACAACTCGACATGGTCACATATTGCAATTCCATCCTTAAATTCTCGTTCAAAACTTTTCCATGAATTAGATCGTTTCAAACGCAATTCCATCAATCCATAAAACACCCACATTCTAACAACTCAACAATCCAACATACAAGAATTCCATAACCAAGGCACACACAACATCAATCATATTCCATTCATAGTTTCATAATCTCATCAAACATCCATATTTCTTTAAACATTTTTCAACATGCAATTAACTGCATTTAATTACAACATCAATCATATTCCATTCATAGTTTCATAATCTCATTAAGCATCCACATTTCCTTAAACATTTTTCAACATGCAATTAACCGCATTTAATTACCATACAACAACAAAACATACCAAGGTAAGTGTGGTTCGGTGCACTTACCTAGTAATCTGCAAAGTCGCATGCTCAACACTCAACCTCGGCTTAGGTCCTAATTTTTGTTTGCAACACAATTTCATTTTCAAATTCAATTAAACTAATTTCTCATCATAATCACCCCAAATTAACACATTTAGTCAAATTCCCTTAATTCTTTCTACATTTCCCTAACTCTCACAAAACCAATTTGAAAACCCCTCTTTTTCTCTTAAACGCTAAATTTCCTACCTCATTCATTAACTATTCACATCCTCTCAAGTTCTCCTAACCTGACTCGTCACTAATTTAGATTTTATTCACAACTTCCATAAAATCCCAACCAAAATCGTAACATGCAGAACCCTAGACACAAATTTAACTCAACAACAAGGGTCTAGCTCATTACGTTAGTTCTTTAACTCTTCAAACCGTAAGAATCTCCCTTCCTCTTGCTAGAAGCCACTTACTACAGAAACCTAAGGTTTAGGATCGTTTTGGTGGGCTTTGAGACTGTTTTAGAGACTTAAAAGGAGTCTCTCGCTCGTCTGTCCACGTTTTGTGTTTCGCACGACACGCCCCTCGACACGCCCTTGCCGAGCATTGTGTGTCACATTTCCACACACACCACAGCCACGACTTATGCTTCTCATCGTGCTTTATATTTTCAATACACTGGCATTGGAACTGCCCATGCTGAGCCTTGCCAAGCCCATGATGGCCTAATTCTACTTCATTTTATCTCATTTTTTTCCAACTCTATCGCCGCTATATATTTAATTATATTGTTTTAAATTTTTAGTATTTTTTGGGGCGTTACATCCTGAGAAGCTACTAGAGGGTCAAACTTAGAGCGGACTCAAGGTGAGCGTGTGCGCTCTTACCTTTATTCAAATATCTAGTTTATAATGCATGGTTAAGTATATTGATCAATTAATCGCATGTTATTGTGTGTGATATGATATGTGTATGTTTGGTATAATTGAGTACTTGATTGTATGCCATCTTGGGTGATATAACATGTGAATTTTTGGTATGACTAGTGTGATTTTAAATGGTTGTTCGTATGGAAATGATACGAATAAAACTTATGGATGAATGAAAATGCTAAATAGCAATGCATATTGGAATACTTGAGTTATGTTTGATAGGAGTATGTTCATGTGTGACTAGTAAGTTTGGTGGTGGTTTTGTATGATGTTGATGTGATTGAATTTTTGTTGATGGAAACTAGCAAAAGAAGAATATGAATTTATGTAGGGTACTAAAATAGAGTACTTTTCTGTCCTCCTTTCTTATAAGATTTATTTCATACAACAATCATTAACATTAAACTTTGGGACAATTTTTATTTGAAAATAGACACCTTAAGCATCACTTTGGACAATGGTTGACCACATAACTAGTTTTGATCTGTTCAAAACAATTTTTTCAAAGCTAATAAAATTTCCATAACCTCAAAAAGTTATTTTATGAACCTATTTTACCATTTTCAACATAACTTCTCTTTTTAACCAAATGAGGTGATTTGAAAAGCTACTAAAATATATACTTTCATATCTTTTTAATCATTATCTAATTCTTTTTTAGCAATTCAAACCATTGTTTTTAATCTAGTTGAGATAGTTAGGATTAGCACAAAAAACTCAAGGTACAATAATACTTTCTCTTAATTCAAAACTCAAATTGATAAAGGAAATTTTTTTTACCAAAACTAGACATATGTGACCATTTGTCATGACCCAATTCTGGTCTCATGACCGATGTACAACTAAAACCGTCTATGGAATCCTGCCTCGCACTATATAAGCTTTGAAATACATATAGTTCAAAATTTTATTTTATTTAATAAATTTTATAGTAATAAAGTTAAGAGAGAAAAATCATGTTAAAATTTAAATCATAATAATTAAATAAGTAGTTTTAAAATATACATAAAAATACATAGGTCTAAAATAAGTACTAAGTTCCATAAGTATGGAGTATCTAAATGAGAATGGTGAGTTAAAACTAATATTCATGCCAATTAAAGTAGTCAGTTATTAGGGAGATTGCTGAAAAACAATATAAAATAAAGCTAACTCCCGAAACATGAAAACTATTAGCAGGGAGAGGGTGAGATAAGCTCATGAGGGACAACACTTCAAACGGCTGAAGTTCCCTCACACTATTGATTTATAAATAGAATTTTTCTCTGCTCATTCAAGATACATTTTACAATTCAAAGTTACTTTGTAGAAATCAATATTCTTTCAATAATAACTTAAACGTGAAAGTGAAATTGGGAGGAACAATATTGACACTCTAACTTGTTGAACAATAGTGGTGTCCAAGGTTCGTTTAACCAATCGAATTTAGTTTTAACCCACCAACAAAATTTGGTTATATTCGATGGATTTTAAAGCTCGATTGGTTTAGTTCGATTAAGGCTTATGAAGTTCGATTAATTTTTCGGTTTAGTAAATAACTAAAAACTGACTAATTAATCAAAAATAACATTTATCTAATTTAATATTCAAGTATAATTTATATAAAAAAATCTTAAATTTAATATTGTAAAGTATTTTAGTGTATAGAATTTTTAATTGATATATTTTTATAGAAAAGAAACAAATCAATCTCCACTATTTTCTAAAAACTACATATAAAGTTCAATATTAATTTTTTTTGTCTAAAAATAATTTAGTTAATTCGATCGTTAAATCGATATAATCGAAAAAAGGTAAAAAAAAAAGAAAATTTTCACATAATTCAATTATTTATTTTTTAGGAATTCAATTAACAATTAATACATTATTTAACTAAAACCGACCGAATTAATCATGTAAACAAGTTTAAAAAAGTAGTTTAATTTTATTTGATTAGAAAAAAATACATCTTGTCATCTTTGATTTGCATACACATAAATTGCATATTCTCTCATCCTTCTCTACCAATTTCCATCCTCTGCCCTTTAAACAAAGCACTCTCACATACAAACCCTCGACACACCTCCAATCTCTCTCTTCAACTTGTAAGTACCTCTCAATTCATCTCTTTTTTACTCACAATTTCATTTCTCTATATTTTCATAATCATTTATTTATTTTATTTTCTATTAAGGCAAAAAAAAATCAATAATACATTGATGGGTTGTACTGTGAGGGAGAAGCATGTCCGTAGCACTCGTAAGGGTAGATCGGTAAACAAATCCGAAATGGATCCGTGTTGTTTTGCGTCATCAATTCCAAAATCCATTTTGGAATCTGGCTTGAAACCATTGACATGCCATGTGGGTATGAATGAACCAAATTCGAGTTCTGATTCTAATGTGGGTTGTGATGAGAATGGGTGGGGGTATTGTACTGAGGATCAATTAGAGGATATTTTGTTGAAGAATTTAGAGTTATTGTATAAAGAAGCTGTTTCTAAGCTCGTCGGGTTGGGTTATGATGAGGATGTTGCTTTGAAAGCCATTTTGCGAAATGGCCATTGTTATGGTGGTATGGATGTTTTGACTAATATATTGCATAATGCATTGGCTTATTTGAATGGTAGTAATGGTGGGAATGGGAATGAGGGTTTCGATGAATCTGAGCCTGTTTTTAGTGATTTGCGGCAATTGGAGGAGTATTCTCTTGCTGCAATGGTTTGTTTGTTGCAGCAAGTTAAGCCACATTTGAGTAAAGGTGATGCTATGTGGTGTTTGTTGATGAGTGAGCTTCATGTGGGTAGAGCAAGTGCTATTGAAATGCCATCGACACACTCTCCTGCCATTGCGGTTAATGCTTTGCAGGGTAATGCTGATGGTGTTGGAAGTGCTGGACTTGATAATGGGGTTGGTGTGATGGCACCTGCTCTTTGCAGGTTCCATGGAGGTTGGGGTTTTGGAAACGGGCAAGGGCCTGATGTGAGCGTTAATGGATTTTTCTCATATAATACTGAAATGACTTTGCAAAGGGATATCGAATGCCCTAAGAGGTTTAATCTCTCGCCTTCCATGAAGTCTCTATTGAAGAAGAATGTTGCAATGTTTGCTGCAGGTTTTAGGGCCAATTCAAAGCAGATGCAAACACACACTCAGGTGCAACCTCAGCCTTGTGCAAACATATTGTCATCAGGTGGTGATGTGGCAGCTGTTGCTTCAGGTGTTGAAATTTCAGCTCAAAATGGTGGGGACCAGAATCAGAAAAATCAAGATGAGGTTAATTCGATGTTAAGCAGGTTTCGTGATCTGAACCTGGATGGAAACTCGGAGCTTACTGGTGAGAATCAAAGGGATGAGATGATAGTGACTCTACTTCACCAAATTAAGGATTTAGAGAAACAAGTGAAAGAAAGGAAGGAATGGGCGCATGAGAAGGCAATGCAAGCTGCTAGAAAGCTGAGTAATGACTTAACTGAGCTTAAAATGCTGAGAATGGAGAGGGAGGAGACCCAAAGGTTGAAGAAAGGGAAGCAAACTCTTGAAGATTCCACAATGAAGAGGCTGTCTGAAATGGAAAACGCTCTGAGGAAGGCTAGTGGTCAAGTAGATAGAGCGAATGCTGCTGTGAGACGGCTTGAAAATGAGAATGCAGAAATTAGAGCAGAGATGGAAGCTTTTAAATTGAGTGCATCAGAATCAGTGACAGCATGTTTAGAGGTTGGAAAGAGGGAGAAAAAGTGCATAAAGAAGCTTTTGGCTTGGGAGAAGCAGAAATCTAAGTTGCAGGAAGAGATTGTGGTCGAGAAGGAGAAGATCAAGGAACTTCAGCAACAAATGGCAATGGCTGAGCAGGCTCAGAAATGTGCTGAGGTTTGTTATCTGTCTGTTAATGTTTATTTTTATGAGTTTTCTGTCCAAATTCCTCTAATATTTAAATCTTTATGTGTAGTAGTTTTTTAAAATCAAAATGGTGTACAATGATTGTTACTTGTTACCATTCCAGAACATAATTACACGGTATGATGGACATTGTACTTAAATAGATAACTGGATTTCTTGTCCATGCATCTGTTTCTCCTTTGAAGTATTGAAGTGGGCTAGAAAGCTGAAGTTTCACTTACATAGTGCAAATTTAATTTCTTAATCGAAGATTCATAGAGCTCAACAGATAGAGTGAAGACTTTGTTGAATAGTTCAGTTCACTAACAGCATATGTCTTCCTTGAACTAGGCTATGACTAGAAAACTTAGTTTTATGATCTTTCACCATAGTGGCTTTTTCTGTATTAGAAGAAAATCTGACATGCATACAATTTACAAAGCACCTTTGCCTCGGAATAAATGAGCAGGCATACTGCTGTTAGTAAAGCTTTGCTATCCATCTCATGTTTACAACAATGCCTTCTCCAAAGTTCAAATCTACAATCGGTTCTTTTTTAGGCTCTATGCCCTCTCACCTCTTCTGAAGAGTCCACATAAAAATTTAATTAGAGAATTGTTATAGCCTATAGATCGTGCTCCTTAGTATGTCTAGTAAATTGAAGTCTTCTGTGTATCACAGTATGTTCTAGTTATATTACAAATGCTTTTCATTAATATATGTGCTAAATCATAATCCCATGTTGATCTGAGAGTTTTTCCATGAATATGTAATTATGTATATATAAACTCCATGCGTAGCATAGATTTCTTTTTACTTGGCCAGTCTTTAAAGTTCAAGGTGGCTTACATCCTCCCAGTTTTGAGTGGCTTTTAGTATTTTGTAAATTGTCAGGATATGTTTCATTTCTGTTTTTAATTCATTCTCTTGTCCATTTCAGTTGACCAGTTGTAGTTGCAATATTATTTTTGCAGGAGAAGTGGAGGCAAGAAGTGAAGGCAAAAGAAGAAGCTATGGCCCTAGCAGAGGAGGAAAGACGCTCTAAGGAAGCAGCCGAAGCTAACAATAAAAGGAAGCTAGAAGCATTGCGCCTCAAGATTGAGATAGACTTCCAGCGCAATAAGGATGATCTGCAAAGGCTTGAGCAGGAGCTTTCGCGTCTAAAATTGCACGCAGAGTCAACTGAATTAGATAATCAACCAAGTACTATACCGTCAGGGAAGCCTGGGAGGAAAAAACCCCAAGGTGAAACTATTGCCAAATTACTCAATGACTTGGATAAATTCGAGGATTCAAGCGAGAGGGAAGGAAACTGTGATAGAGAATGCATAGTTTGCAGGAAAGATGAAGTCTCTGTTGTTTTTCTTCCATGTGCTCACATGGTAATGTGCGCAAGGTGCAGCGACAATTATGGAAAGAAAGGTAAGACTTCTTGTCCATGCTGCCAGAGTCCTGTAGAAAAGAGAATCCGTGTTTTTGGTGCGAGCTCGTAGTTTCAGTTGATTAGAAACTAAAGAAGCTGTGTTCATCATAGTACTGTTAATATTTTGCAACTAAAACGCTTGCAAAGTGAAGGCGAAAGAACTGCTTCAAATGAGCAATTTTCTATAGATGTATTTAAATAAGATGGTTACTTAGGCCCCTTGGATGGTTAAGCCTTGATAAGCTTTATTTTCTTTGAGATGTGTTGGCAAACTATAATGTGAAAGTTCTGTCTTCTGCATTAGTTCAATGGAAATTGCAACTTGGAAATTTGGTTCTCGCTTTTTGTTTATGTGCTTTCGTGTAGTGGACATAGTGTTGGGCCACATTACTGCTGCCTAAACTCTCTTATTATTATCTTATTAGGAATTAGTTAGTTAGTTCTATTTTATGGGTTACACAGTTTGAGGGGTTTGGGTTTGGTTTGAAGTCTAAGATAGGTTGCTTAAATGTAGTATTAATAGATTGTTGCCTCAGTAATGTGAATTCAAGCTAAAAAGTAGAGATAGATAGCTCTCCTCAAGAGCTTCCGGATTGATCATCTCTCTGTATTGAGCTCCGATCGATCACCATTGTTCCTTGCTGTAATCATACTATGACTGGATCATATTCGGGGTCCACAACAACTTGGTATCAAAGCCAAACGTTGTAGGGGACAATAACAACTAAATTATATACCAGTTACAACAATTGACAGATATGGTAGAAACATAGGCAATGGAACAAACCTCTCTTTCTGTTCGGATGGACGCTTGGGCGACAACGAAGGAGAGTTAAGTCTGCAGGGATGATGTTGGGACCTTTGCTAGCAGAATCAGGAGTCCAACAAAGGGGGAGGAGATAACACAAGGAGGAAGGGCATAAGGCGTGAGTTTTGCGATATGCAAAACTGGACTTCCCCACATGACAAAAAAAAGGGGATCCTATGGGCTGGTTAGCTCGTTGTGAACAGTATTTTGGCAAAATTTTAAAATATATTGTAATATGAAATTTGGGTCTCTCATAAGAAGCAGCCAAGTAGGAGAGTTGGTGTCTTTACGCCAAATAGGCTCGGTAGAAGACTACTTGGAGAAGTTCCAAGGTCTCCTAGCTAGAACCAATTCAATTGCGCTAGACAATTAGATGGCAATTTTATTTACAGATTTTTCGAAGATGCTTCATATTGATGTGGAGCTCACCAATCCAACAAACTTGGAAGAGGCCATGAGTCTTGCACAAGCTTTTGAGCGAAGACTACAAATAGAAGAGCCCTTGGTAGGAAGAGGAAATGCCACAACACATCATGTTTCAATGCACGGCCTAAAAAATTCAATACTCCTCCAATCAAGCGATTGAGTCGAGCCTAGATGACAGAAAGAAGGGCTAAAGGGTTGTGTTTCAATTGTGATGAATCATTCTCCTCTGGCCACCACTGTAAGAGGTTATTTTGGATTGAGGTTGTCATGTAGAACAAAGAACACCCTGTGGGCACTAATGAGAGTTATCTTCCTACACTAGATATCCCACCAACTTTCGAGCTTGTGAACAAGCTTCATTTGAAAGGGGAGATGATGTTATGGACTTAACGTTGGTCCATATTGCTGCAGCCTAAACTTTCCTTATTATTGTCTTTTATTAGGAATTAGTTAGTTTGTTATATTATGTGGGTTGCACAGTTTGAGTTTTAAATTAAATTTGGGAATTGGGAATTAGCTTTAAGAGTTTGTGTTTTGTTAGAAGTCCAAAATAGGTTGCTTAAATGTTTGTATTAATAGGTTACTGCCCCATGAATAAAATTAACTTGAATTCAAGCCAAAAAAAAATAGAGATACACAATACTCTCTTCTCAAAAACTTTCGGATAAACTAACTCTTCGTATTAAATTTGGATCAATTCCATTGCTCCTCACTATTACTATCCTGTGATTACATCCTTGCTTAAGAGAGAATGGGTTTATCAAAGAGAGTCCATTCTCAACTACATATGAATCATTGGAAACAAAGGTCATTTTTACCACATTAAACTTAGAATATTCCTTTAAAAACACTCAAATAAAATATGTCTCTTTAATACTACTGTTTTGAAATGATTCTAAAAAATACCACTTATATATAATATATCTTTTTTTAGGTTTTTTTCTCTCTCTCCTCTCTCTCTCTCTCCCTCCCCTCCACCACCCAACCCCCACACGCCACCACCCGGGGGCCGCGCCGGCGGGCGGGGGGGGCGGGGGCGGGGCCGGGGGCGGGGGGGGGGGGGGGGGGGGGGGGGGGGGGGGGGGGGCGGGGGGGGGGGGGGGGGGGGGGGCGGGGGGGGGGGGGGGGGGGGGGGGGGGGGGGGGGGGGGGGGGGGGGGGGGGGGGGGGGGGGGGGGGGGGGCGGCGGGGGGCCCGGCGCCCCCCCCCCCCCCCCCCCCCCCCCCCCCC
>CANYCX011823774.1:0-14132 GCA_948193385.1 Breynia disticha f. nivosa | reverse complement strand
TAATGCATTGCACAGACCGTTTCAAATCGACAAAGTTGCAAAAAAGTTACAAAAGCTTGTCAAGGGGTCAAAACGAGGTGCCAAACTGTTTGCCCAAACCGTTTCCCAAATCGTTCGGTGACACTGACCTTGGAAGACATCCGCGAGGATCAAAACAGTTTGAGAAATAACCTAGCTTGGCCATTCCCCAAACCATTTGGATCTGTTCGAATAAAAAAAAACAACAAACCGTGAACTGTCGGTTCAGTCCCAAAAACGGCGGTTCAAACCCGGCCTAGAACCGGGATCGGTCAAGCCTACCTGTCAATTGGACGGTCCATTTCCGGTGGAATAGGAACTAGAAGAGAGGTGGTTGAGTTACGCTTAGATGCGGTCGAATCAAGCCGAGTTTGGGTTGAGTCACGCTCGGGTAAATCGATACGAGGATGAGTATTTCTCAGATTACACCGAGACATTGTCAAATCAAGGTCAAATCATGCCTAAACACAGTTTAGTGACGTTTGGATCACGCTGAGAGGAGTCGGTCCATACGAAGACATCGTCACGATACAGTTTAGTCGTGCCGAGGCAGGGTCGAGTGATGTCGAGACTCGATGCAGTCACCCAAGATGAGGTTAAGTCACGCTGAGACTAGGTCGAGTCGTGCTTTGATTACGGTGTGATGCAGTTGAGTCACGCTAAGATAGAGTCGAGACAGTCGAGTCACACTGATGCTCAGTTGAGTCATGCTAGGATCACATCATGACACAGTCGAGTCACGCTGAGACGAGGTCAAGTGGCACCGAGATAGGTTGGAGTGATGGAGTCATGTGGGGACGTGGTTGAGTCATGCCGAGAAGCAGTTGTGTCATACCCGGGTCACTCGGAGACGCGATCAATTAATTTTGAGATGGGGTCGAATCACATTGAGATGTGATCGAGTCACGCCGAGACGATGTCGAGTCACGCTCTGATCATACTAAAATTATATATTGTTAAGGTTTGATCACATTGAGACGTGGTCGAATCACTCTGGAATCATGCAAAGAGACGGTCAAGTCAAGCTTGAATCAAGCCAAGACGCGGTCAAGTCACGTCGAGACTCGGCCGAGTCACGTCGAGACTCGGCCGAGTCACGTGAAACAGGGTCAAGTTACACCGAGACGCGCGATTGAGTCACGCTAAGACGTGGTGGCGTCATGCCGAGATTAGGTCTAGAGGAACTGACACAGAGTCAACTTATGCTCAAATCATACCGAGACGTAGTTGAGTATGGTCAAATCGCGACAAGAGTGGGTTTTGAGTCACCCCATGGTGGGGTCTAGTCACACCGAGGACAGATAAAGTAACTCAGGGACGCGATCGAGTCACACCGAGACATGGTTGACTCATGTTAAGATGTGGTCGAGTCTCACTAAGAAGAGGTCGATTCACTCCGAGATGCGGTTAAGTCACCGAAGGATAATCCCAAGACATGGTGAGGTCATGCCAAGACCCAATTGAGACGTGGTCGAGTCAGGGCAATACAGAGACTAGACATGCCAAGACGCGGTCAAGTAAAGTTGAGACACGATTGAGTTACACTAAGTCATGGTTGAGTCTCACCGAGACCGATTGAGTATTGTCAAGTAGAGTTGGACTCGCACAAGAATGGTTGAATAATACGACGTTGAGTCATGCTGAGACAAGGTCGAGGGACGCTAATGCACAGTAATGTCATCTTACTATCAAGCCAAGACTCGGTCAACTTTGCCAAAGTAAAGTCACACCGAGATTGGGTCGAGTGATGCTGAGACATGGTCGAGTCTTGTTAGATAACACCAAGATGCAATTTACTCACACCGAGATTGAGTCGAGTCACAGGAAGATGTCGTTTCACACAAATACCAAGACAGTTTCTGCCGAGACGCAGTCTTATCAAGTTGAGACGGGTTAATTCACACTATGATAGGGTCGACACACGTTGAGGCACATTCAAGACATACTCGTATCACGTTGAGACGAGGTCGAGTCACGACAATACGGGATCTAGTCATGCCGAGATGAAGCTTAGTCACAGCAAGACGGGGTTAAGTCACGTTGAGACGCAGTCGAGTCATGCTCAAATAATGCCCAGACACAGTCGATTCCCGCCGAGACAAGGTTAAGTCACGTAGAATCGTTGCGTCATGCTAAGAGGGGGTTGAGTGTCTTCGAGACGCGGTCGAGTCATGCCGAGAAATGGGGTCGAGTCATGGCGCGACACGATCGAGTCATACCAAGATAGGGTTGAGTCATACGGAGACAGGGTCGAGTCACGCTGCGGCATTCTCGAGTCATGCTCAGATCAAAACTAGACAATGTCAAGTCAGATCGAAACGTGGTCGAGTCAAGTCGAGATATTGTCAAATATATTGAGTTGGGTTTGAGTCACACTCATACAGTGTCAAATCACGCCTAGAGGCCGTCGTTTGACGTTACGATTGCACCAAGATATAGTCTAATCATCGTCGGATCACATTGACATACATTCAAATCACGCAGAGAATGGGTCGAGTCATGACAGGACAAGGGTCAAGTCACCTTGACAGGCAATCTAGTCTCCATCGCCTATATAGAGTCGAGTCACGTCAAGATGGGGTTGCGTCACATAGAGAAGTAGTAGAGTCACAACGAGATGGGGTGAAGTCACGCCGTGACACAATCTAGTCACTTTGAGACACGGTCGAGTGAAGGTGAGACAGGGTCTAGTGACGTTGAGACGGGTTGAGTAAGGTTCAGATATTGCAAGACGCGATCTAGTCATGCTCAGATTACGTTGACATGGGTTAAGTAACACTAAGAGAGGTGGAGAATGCTGAGACGTGGTCAAGTCACGCCGACATGGGCAAGTTATCCTGAGATACGATCGAGTCATGCCAAGTCGTGGTTGACTCGTGCAGAGACTAGTCAAGTCTCATTGTGTAGAGTTCAACTCACGCTGACGCGGTTGAAGAATATCGAGATTAGGAGTCACACTGAGTCGAGGTCGAGTCATGTTACAACAAAATTGAGTCACGTTGAGACTTGGTAATCCAGCACAAATCTCGTTGAGAAGCGGTCGAGACATGCCCAAACGGGGTTGAGTCATGCCGAGAAGCGGTTGAGTCTCACTTGAGTCAAGCTTAGAACCTGTTATAACATGCTCATTGGTAGAGTTATGATTGTATCCCGTCTAGACATTGGTCAAGTCACACATGGATTTTGTGGGCATGCGCTTGGATTACACCGAGATGCAGTCGAGTCACAACGTTATACAGCCGAGTCACGCTTGGATTACATGGAGACGTTATCGAATCACGCAGAGACGGGATCGAGTAACTACTAGACGGGTCTAGTCATCCTTAAATGCGGTCTAGTCAAGCTCTGATAACGTCGAGACGCAGTCCAGTCATATTTTAATCAAGTCTAAGAGTTGTCGAGTAACCCCGAGACGGGAATGAGTCTAATTGATATGTGGTTGAATCACTCGCGGTTGCGATCGAGTCACGTGGAAATAGGTTCGATTCACGTTGTGATGGGGTCGAATCACACTAACGCACGGTAGAGACACATGGCGATGAGGTCAAGTCACTCCGAGACGGGGTCGAGTCATGTGGGATGTGGTTGAGTTATACTGAGACAAGATTGAGTCACACCTAGATGTGGTGAAGTCACGCTCGAATCCTATTGAGACACAATCGAGTCATTCTCGGATCATGCCGAGATGCATTTGAATCGTGGAGAGAAAGGCTAGAGTCACATTGAGACCTGGTCTAGTCACGCTCGTATCTCAACCAGTCACGATTGATTCACGTTAAGATGGGGTTGAGTCACATCGAGACGCGGTTCAGTCATATTAAGACAGGGTCGAGTAATGCCGAGATGGGGCCAAGTCTTGTCGAGACGTGGTTGAGTCATGTGGAGATGCAATCGAGTCATATCGAGATGCTGTCATGTCTCATCGAATTGGAGTCTAGTGATACGTAGACAGGGTCGAGTCACTCACGGATGACACCGAGATACGGTCAAATCACACTCAGATCATGTTGAGACAAGGTCGAGTCATCATGAGATAGGATCGATTAAGACGAGACGCGATCGCTCATCCTGGGACTTGGTCGAGTCATGCTGGAATGAGGTCGAGTCATGCAGATACATGATCAACTCACCCCGAGACGTGGTCAAGCTTACCGAACAACAGGCTGACTCCCCTCGAGAAGCAATCGAGTCCCGTCGAGAGGGTGTCGAGTCATGTTGAGATGGGGTTGAGTCACTCAGAGGGGTAGCCGAGCCAAGCCAGGATGCAATCGAGTCACACCGAGACGCAGTCGACCCATGTCGAAATCCGGTCGAGCCATGTCGAGAAGCAGTCGATGACGGTGGAATCACACCGAGATGGAGACGAGTTATGCAGAGACAGGGTGGAGTCATGCTAAGACGTTTTCAATAACACTGAGACGGGGTCGAGTCACAGCAAGACAGGGTAGAGTCATGGTGAGCAGGGTTAAGCCATGCCGAGATGGGGTCGAGTCACATTGAGATGCGGTCGAATCACGCTTAGATAATGCCAAGACAAGGGGGTACGCCGAGATAAGGTCAAGTCAGGGCGAGGCGTGGTAAGTAACACTGATATGAGGATGAGTCTAGTCGTGACGTGGTCGAATCACTCGAAGATCCAGTCGAGTCATACAGAAACGAGGTCGATTGATGCTATGATAGGGCGAGTCAAACCTATCTCGGTGGAGACATAGCGTGACTGGATCGTGTCACTTTGAGATGGGTCGAGTTACACTGAGACAAGCTCTAGTCACGTTGAGATGGGTTGAGTCACGCTGAGACGTGCTCGCTTCGTGATTGAGTCACGGTTGAATGACTTTGAGATACAGACGAATATTTTGAGACGAGGTTGAGTCACGTCAAGATGCAGTTGTGTCTCACTCAGATGATGCTGAGACATGGTCAAGACACACTAAGATTGGGTCGAGTCTCGCGAGACGGGATTGAGAATGTTAAGATGCGGTTAAGTCACATCGAGACGCGATGGAGTCAGGGTGGAGACATGGCGTCGTAGAACGACGAGATGTGGTTGAGTAACACTCAGAACACTTCGAGACAACGTCGATTCACGGTGGGACAGTGTCAACTCATGTCTAGATGGGATCACGTCACACTAAGACATGGTTGAATCATGCTCAGATCATATCGAGACACAGTCGAGTAATGCTGAGACTGGGTCGAGTCACGTGGAGACACGGTTGAGTCAGGCTGAGGAGGGGTCGAGGAATTTAGAGACATGGTCGAGACGTGGTCGAGTCAAGCTGAGACGTGGTCGAATTAAACTGAGACGTTGTGAAGTCACGCTGAGATGCAATCGAGTGACATTTGTACGCTGTCAAGTCATGCTTGAATCATACCTAGACACGGTCAAATCTCGTCGAGATAGGCTCGATTCAGCCTGAGATGGGGTCGATTCATGCCGACACGAGGTTGAGTCACGCCTTCACGCGGTCGAGTGATACTGATATGCCGTATAGTTACATCAACACGCAATGAGTCATGGTGAGACGGGGTTGAGTCACTTCGTGACGGGTTGAGTCATGATATGAAGTGGTCGAGTCACTCAGATCCCAGTGGGACGCAATCGATTCACGGCGAGACAGAATTGAGCCATGCTGAGACGGGGTCGTTTCACACTAAGATGCAGTGGTATCACGTATGGATCATGCTAAGACATAGACGGGTCAAACTTGGATCAGGGCGAGAGGAAATCGAGTGACATTGAGATGGGGTCGAGTCACGTCGGGACTCAGCAAAGTCATTCTCTAATCACGTTGAGATGCGATTGAGTAATACCAAGACGGGGTGGGATACGCTTACATACGATCGAGTCATGCTCATATCACACCCAAATGTAGTCAAGACACGTCAAGACCAGTTAGATCATGCCAAAATGCAGTCGGTTCACGCCGAGACACAGTCAAGTTATGATCAAATCTCGCTAAGATGTTGTTAAGTCACGCTTGGATCACAACGAGAAGTAGTTGTGTTACGCTTGGATCATAGTGAGACGTGGTCGACTCATGTCGGATTCAGTCGAGGCACGGTCCAATAAAGCTTAGATCCGGTCGTGAAGTGGTCGAGTCACGTTCAGATCACGTTGTGATGAAATTAGAGTAAACGTCATATCACATTATGAAACTATCGAGTCATGCTCGGATCATGCAGAAGTGTAGTCAATTCTTGCTCAAATTGTAATGCCCAAAAAAATATAACCTAAAATATGCAAAAATGATGAAATTAATAGTGGCAATTGGCCTGGGGAATGGTTTGCCTATACCAGTCCTTAAATCACTTCGAAAATAGAAAGCCAATTTGTATCGCTCTAAAAATGAGGGAAACGGGTAACCAAACAGTTTGTGCAAACAATTTGAAAACTGTTTTAACCTGTTGGCTTTTAAAAATAGACGCAATTAAAACATTTGAGAAAGAGAAACAAAAAGCCTAAAGTAGCCATCCGACTTCCATCTTCTTCCAGCCCTAAAAACCCTTCATTCCAAGGCTTGAATTCATAGAATCCCACACTAAAACCCGTAGATCTAGTGAGTCTTGGCTAAAGGGAGAGAGTACTCAGGGGATTCTCTTTGAAAGAGCAACGTAAGTTTTAATTTATGTTTGAATCTTGTAGGGCTTTGACTCTAGGGTTGGAAATGAGTATTTTGGGAAAGTTATAGCTAATGGAAGCTGTATGAGTGATAATGAACAAAGAAACTGAGGGTGAGAGAGAGATTGAGGTTTTAGTGTTTTGGTAAAATATAACGTAAGAGTGCATCGAATATAGAAAATGTGATTGAAAACAGTGTTGAAACATTATTCGGGATCCTAATTTCGAGTTGAGCCGCGTGCCGACTTTGCGGGATTCAAGGTAAGTGCAAGGAAACACACTTACCTTGGTATGTCTTGCATCTGAATGAGTAAACATTCACGATTAATGTTATATTTGTTTAAAATGTAAAAAACACGTGTAATTAAAGGATTGTTGTCTAGGCCCATCTTGTGTGGTTTTACTTGAACTTGTATGGGTTGTGCTCTGATATATTTGAATGTACTATGAAAATGACTTATTATGAACTGAATGATAATGAGATATGGCTAAGGTGCAAGTATGCTATATGTGGTGATGTGTGGGGATCTAGTTAGATTCCTTGTGAATACATAAATTAAGTGAAATTAATAATGTGTTTATGAGTTGTTGTTGTGTTGGATGTGATATGTTGTCTTGGTTGATTTTGTGATAAATTGTTGAAAGTAATTGTATGGCTAGTGAGAATGCTCAGTTGATCGTAGCGATCAATGATTTGTATGCGATGGCATTAAAGTGTGATGAAAATTGACTATTGTTGAAAGTAAAATTTATGAAATGATAAATTGACTGACTTTGCCAAAAGGGAAAAGATTATGATGTTTGCAATTATGTGTTAATTGTGTGTATGGAAATGTGGCCTAATGGAATGTGATGGTGGCGAGTGAAAACTCATGAAATGCATGTTTGTGCACTCGATAGTAAGGTTTTCATCCTGAATACGTTTCCCATGTGATTATGCTTGATGGCATGGTATTGCGTATGATTAGCATTTCATTGAGTGTATTGGTGAATGAATGTCATATTGGCATCTGCATGAACATCGTGTATGTTCATGATTGATCGATCAGAAAAAGGGGGATTAGCCAAATGAGAAGAAATTGAAAGGAAGGAGCAGAAGCTGCATTCCTATCAATGAAAAGTGGGGTTAATCTATTGAAACGAAAAGGGGCGAGAGCCCATATTACATGAAAAGCAAAGGGAGAGATCTCTCATATGAAAGAAAAGTCTTCGGGTCATGCATTTGTATGTTTGCATTAGCATTCATAAGTGCATACGTTCATACTTAGCATTTGTGTGGTTACACTTATGGAAACAGAATGAATGTGTGAATTCTATGCTCATGGAGTGACTGTTGAATGGATTGGAAATGATGTTGTGTTGTGGAGCTAAAAAATTATTTGTTTAAGTTTTTCTTGTGTGGCTTGTTTAGGAAGTGCTTATGGGAATTGAGATTGTTGTTAGATTGTGTGGTACTTAAATGCATGCAATGGTTTAAATTATTAAACAAAATGGGACTTGCAATATTTGGAAAACTTTGAATTAAGAGTGCTTATAAGGTAGTATGATACCATTGTTTGGTTGAAATGGTTTGAAAATGTCTATTGTAAATAAGATTAATGGATTCCATGTATTGAGTGGATATCCACGGAATCATGTATGTTTAGCTGTTGCAAAATGTGGTAGATGCTTTAGTGTAGGCTTTAATATAAGCTTTGTATGGATGTGAATCATAACTGAGATGATTACATAAGTTGTGGTATGTGTAAACTACTAAGAGCAGGTGGAAATAAGGGAAAATGGGCTAGGAAACAGGTATTGGAAACCATTCGCCCTATCCTTTCCACTTCCAGAGATTTTTATGAAGGGAACAACTGGTTTTGGAACGGTTTACCCAAACCGTTCCCAAAATAGTTCCACTTTCAGGAATTTTTAGGGTAGGCCGAACAGGATTACGAAACAGTTTGCTTAAACCGTTTCCAAAACCGTTATGATCCTGGAAAAGGATTGAATAGGTTGATATGGGTTGCCGAATGGGTTGCACAAATCATTCCACAAACCATTCCTGTTCAAAAAACGGTGATAGTACAGGATTTGCATCAGAAAAACGTAAGGGATGTATGAATATACAATGTTGATTAATTATGGCCATAAGAGGGATAATTCTCTTTAAACTATAATGCACCTAAAACACTTAACTAACGAGTACTTATGCATTAAATACTTTGGTAACTGTTGTAGGTGTAATTACTGGGTATTTATATGCTCACATGCATGTCTGTTTGTGGTGATTATGCATAGCAACAGTAATTAGCGGTTGGACTACATTTTCGGTGGTGCTAAGCGGAGCGATCCTTCAAGTAACTCGAGCTCCTTAGCTTTTTGGGATTTTTTTTATTTTTCTATATCTACAAATTAAAACCTTAGTATAGATAGGATGCACAAACATTTAATGTAAATCATTTTCCATAGCTTTTAAGAATTCATAGCATGTTTTGTATCGGACCGAACAAGGGTCAAACTTTTAAATAGTGCATGTTGTATTTCTTCTTTCTTTGCCTGCCACCTATTTGTTTTAAAAGAAAAAATGGTTGCCCAAATTTGATAATTTATTTGGAAATGAGTTTTGTATTTTGAGCATCACACAAATTACGCTACATGCAGTCGATTCATGCTGAGATGAGGTCGAGTCATGCCGAGACAATTTTGAGTCACGCTCTGATAAAACCTAGGTGGTCGATTTACGTCGAGATAGGGTTGAGTTATGCCCAAATGGGGTCGAGTAACAAGGGCATGCGGTCAAGTCACGACAATGGAGGGTCGAATGTTGACGAGACTTGGTCGAGTCGTGTCGAGATGCGGATGAGTCACGTCAAGACATGGTCCATTCACGTTGATACAAGGTTTAATTATAGCGAGACGGGGTCGAGTCATGGTAAGGTACAGTCGAGTCTTTTTGAGATGCAGTTGAGTCATGTTGAGACGTGGTCAGATCACTCCAAGATAGGGTAGAGTCTCGTTGAGATATGGTCGACTCACTTTAAGAAGCAGTCGAGTCATGCTAGGTTACAGAGAGGGATAGTGGATTAAAGTTAAGATTCTCTTGAGTCACATCGACAAGCGGTCGAGACACGAAGACACAGATTGAATCAGGGGAGACGCGGTCGAGTCACACTTAGGGCGAGAAGCAATTGAGTAACACTACCAAGAAACGGTCAAGTAACGTTGGGATCATATCGAGTTACGGTGGAGTCATGGTGTAATCCTACTAATACGTGGTTAAATCACCCAGCGAAAGAGTCGAGTCATCTCGAGACGAGGTCCAGGAGCGATCCAGTCCCCCTAGACATTTTCGAGTCACGCAGCGGAGGATTGAGTTCTGTAGAGTTGGGGTCACGTCGCGTCGAATCACACAAAGATGTAATCGATTCACGATGGATCCCATCGAGATGCAGTCCACTAGTGTTTTAGTCAAGCCGAGATACAGGCAACTCACGTTTGGATAACGTTGAGAAAGGGTCTAGTCATGCCGAGATGCTATCGAATCACACTCGGATCACGTCAAAATACTATGGAATCATGTCGAGATGGGTCAATTCATGATAAGAGAGGTAGATTCGCACCGAGACAAGGTCGAGTCAGCTTAAGAAGCATTGAAGTCAGGCCGAGATAGCCGTGAGTCATACAAAGACAAGGTGAAGTCACACTTGGATTTCGTTTAGACGCGGTCTAGAGACGTTTGGATCACACTAAAGTCTCAGACGAATCACTCTCGGAGTGCACCGATATGCAGTCAGGTCACTCTTACATCCCGCCGAGACATGGTCGAGTCATACATGGATCCTACCATGACACTGTTGAAACACCCCAAAATGTAGTGGAGTCACGTCACGTAGAGACGAGGTTGAGTCAATGTCAGATCATGCTGACACGTGGTCAAGTCACACTCAGATCACGTCTAGACGCGGTCTAATTCTACTCAGATCACACCGTGACATGGCCTAGTTACGTTCTAGATGCCCAAATATGCTGTTGAGTCACGTTGAGATAGGGTCAAGTCACGCTCAGATCCCACCATGATGTAGTCAAGTCACTCTCATATCATGCCTAGACGCGGTCGAGTCACGCTAAGATTAAGCTGGGCTGTGGTCGACTCACCTTCGAGACATGTTTAGTCACACTGAGACGAGGTCGAGTCATGTCGAGACAGGGTAGAGTTACCCAAAGACGCGGTCGAGTCAAGCTAAGATCCCTCTGAGTTCACGCTCGGGTCACACCGAGAAGCAATCGAGGGACACTCGAATCATGCCGAGATAGGTCGAGTCACGTTGAATCTACCCAAGATGAGGTCCAGTCAAGCTAAATCCCACCAAAACGTATTCAATTCAAGCTCAACTCATGTCGAGACGTGGTCAAGTCAAGATCGGATCATGCTGAAACAAGTTCGAGTCATGCTGAATCACGCCAAGACACATACGAGTCAAGCTCGAATAACACTGACATGCGTTCGACTCATGCTCTAACACTGACAGTCGAGATGAGGTTGAGTTACCCCAAAATAAGGTCGAGTCTCCTTGAGACGGGTTTGAGCCACACGGGATCATGTTGAGATTCAATCGGGTCAATCTTGGATCTCGTCGAGAGGTGGTCGAGTCATTCTTTGAACACGTTGAGACGCGATCCAGTCACACCAAGATAGGATTGACTCACACAGTGAAGAGGTCAAGTCACACTCAGATATGCCAGATGCTGTTGAGTTACGACGAGATGGGTTTGAGTCATGCCAAGACAGTGTCGAGTTACGTCGAGTGACCACAAGATGTGGTTGAGTCACATTGAGATTGGGTTGAGTCATACCGAGAGATATCAATTCATGCAGAGACCGTGTCCGTTCACGTCGAGATAGGGTCGAGTCTCGTTCGAATAACAGTAAGACGCGGTTGAGTTACACCAAGACGCGATCGAGTCATACGAAGACGAGCTCAAGTCATGGGGAGATATGGTCGAGTCACGCTCGAATACAACTAAGAAGCAATCGATTCAAGCTCGATCGCACTCATAAGAGGATAATTCACGTCGAGACAAAGTTGATTTACACTGAGATGCCGTAAATTCACGCTCTGATAACGCCCAGACGCAGTCGAGTCATGGCTAGACAAGCTCGAGTCATGGCGAGACGCGGTTGAGTCATAGTCTAATCACGTCTGGTCACGGTTGAGTCATTCTCAGATCACGTCGAGACGAGGTCGAGTCATGCCATGACGCTGTTGAGTAACTCTGACACGGGTCGAGTCACACTCAAATCTCACCAAAATAGGGTCTAGTCACACCAAAACGGGGTCGAGTCTCTCCGAGACAGAGACGAGTCACACCGTAGTCGAGTTGCGCCAAGATGCAATCGAGGTGCACTCGAGTAATCCTAATACGCGTTCAAGACATACTAGGATCATGCGGGATACATTCGAGTCATGCACGAATGTAAACGAGACGGGGTCGGGTCGGGCTTGAATCACCCTTGGATAGGGCCGAGTCACGCCCGTATTATGCTGACATATGGTCAAGACAAACTCAAGTCTTGTCGAGACACGGTTGAGACACACTGGAATGATGCTAGGACTCGGATGAGTCATGCTCATATCCCGCCGGGCGCAGTCAAGTCGAACTAAGATCATGCCGAGACAGGGTAGAGTCATGCCGAGACGGGGTAGAGTAACGCCGAAACTGGGAGGAGTCATGCCAAGATGCGGTCAAGTCACCACAAGACGCAGTTGGGTCACCCCAGGAAGCGGTTGAGTCATACTGAGAAGGGGTCGAGTCATACCGAGATGCGGACAGGTTACACTCGGATCGCATTGAGATGCGGTCAAGTCACTCATGGATCAAACTGAGATGCATGGAGTCATGCTACTAAGAAAAAGTAGCATAATGTCGAGACATGGTCGAGTCACGCTCGAATTATGTTGGGACACAATCGAGTCATGCCAGGATAGGGTCAAGTTATGCTGAGAACTGCGCTAGTCACGCTGAGATGCGGCTAAGTCACGCACGGATCACACGGGACACATTTAAGTCACGTTTGGATCACTTCGAGATGTGGTCGAGTAACGCTAAGGCAGGTTGGAGTTTTACACGCAATCGAATCTAGTCGAGATGTGATTGAGTCTAGCTTGAATCCTGTTGAGACACGGTGGAGTCACCCTCAGACATATAGAGACGCGGTTGATTCAGGCTTAGATCATGCCAAGACGCAGTCCAGTCATGCTTTGATCTCGTCAAGACGTGATCTAGTCACGCTCGAATCAATTCGAGTTGTAGTCGAGTCACACTCTTGTCACGTGAAGACGGAGTCGAGTCACGCTCGGATCTATTAAGACACGGTAGATTCATTCTTCGATCACACCAAGACGTGGTCGATTAATGCTCCTATCACTCTAAGATGTGGTCGAGTTAGACCGACAGTTGAGTCACGCAAAGATGTGCTCGAGTCACGCCGAGACTGTGTTGACTTAAGCTGATACAGGCTAACGTAATGTTGAGACGGTGTCGAGTCATGGTCGGATCACGCCGAGACATAGTTGAGTCAAGCTGGGATCCCACGAGGTAAGGTTGTGTCAAGCTCAAATCACGTCGAGATGCGGTAGAGTCACAGTCGGATCGCACTGAGACGAGATCGAGTCACGTCGAGATGGGGTCGAGTGACACTGAGATAGTGTTGAGATCCATCGACACTGGTGGAGTCTATTGATATTTGTTGTGTCAAGCCGATATGAGGTCGAGTCACGCCGAGATAGATTTGAGTAACATATAGATGCGATTAAGTTACACTGAGGTTACGCCGAGACATGGTTGAGTAATGTTCAACTAATGCTGACAAACGTTCGAGTATGCTCGTATCCCATTGAGATGCAGTCGAGTCCTGCTCAGATCATGCTAAGACAGGCTTGAGTCATGCCAAGAAAGATCGAGTCTCGCCGAAATTGGGTGGAGTCACACCATAAAAAAGTTGACTCACGTTGACACGCGGTCAAAAAGCTCTCGAGTCAAGCCAAAATACGTTAAAGACATGCCGAGATGGGTCGATTTAAGTCGAGAAGTGATCGAGTCATGCCGAGACACGACCGAGTCACACCCAGATCACACTAAGACACTGTCGAGTCACACTGTGATGCGGTCGAGACCTAGACGCAATTTGAGTCTTGTCGAGAGAGTTCGAGACGGGGTTAAGACACGTGGAGATAGGGTTGAGATATGCCTATTTGTTATCTAGACGCGATTGAGACTTGGTCAAGTACCACCAAGATGCGATCGAGAAATATTGAGATGGGGTCGAGACATCACGAGACATGGTTGAGTCACGCTGAGATGCGGTTGAGTCTCTCTTGGATCACGTCGAGACATCGTCGAGTCACGCCAGACAAGGTAGAGGTACGACGAGAAGGGGTGAATTCACGCCAAGACACGATGGAGTCTTGCCCAGACGAGGTTTGTCGCGCTAAGACGTATTCGAGAAGCG
>CANYCX011823068.1:0-10416 GCA_948193385.1 Breynia disticha f. nivosa | reverse complement strand
TGGTATGAGAAAGTGATTCTTTGACTTCTTATATAGTTATGGCCAATCCTAATGTTTTGCATCTTTGCATTTTCTTTTTCATGCGATCACAAAACTATGTTCTTGTTTACCTACCTTGGGCTGGCATTACCTGATAGTTGGGAGATCGCAAGCATAGTTGTATATTTATGAGAGCTAAACAAGAGAGTTTTGAGCAAATGAAATAGATCAATTTGTAATGATGAGATATGGATATCATTTTTTAGGAGTTTAACATGATCTAAAGGGTCGTGAGTGCTTGTTGGTTGAGCAAATAAAAGTTATAGGGTATGTTTGGGTGTTCATATGAATTTTTGATGAGTAGAGGTTACCTCATAATTGTTGAATGGTTATGTGAATAGATGAGAATTTAATCTTGAATCGATGAGAGATTGAGTGTGGTTACAATAGTCAGTCAGAAGAACTTATGATAAGTTAAAGCAGACTTTTGGTTAGAAATATGGTTGACACCAGGTATAAAAGATAAGGAAAATGGTGTATGGAGTGTTTGGTTAAGTGTAAAATGTTAATTGCTACGATTTGTGTGTGAAGAGGGTGTATAAGTGGTTTAAAAGGGTACGTTGCCAGAGACGGGTTATATGGAAATTTTGAAACTTATGGGTGTGAGAAAAGCCTTAAAGTGAGAATAAGTACATGGATTTAATAAATTCCCTGATCAATGGATATGTACGATGAAATGTTGATTGGATAATGAATAAGGAGAAGTTACATGAATATGTAAACACAATGGGAATATGATTGTGAGTCTTTGTTTGCTAATTTGATGATGTGGTTGGTTTACTTATTATGGTTGAGTTGATAAAATGATTTTGTGAGTGAGGTACAAATATGCTAATGGTGGAGCATGCTTGAACATGAATATGGTAATGTGAGTTTGATACTATTATGAGGTTGAGTATGTAAGTTAAGATGGAGTGGATTAAATCTTTGGCTATGATCTATATGAAAGTGATTTGAAGCTCTTGTTCATTGGTTTGTTCGATACTTATTGGTTCTCTTAGGCTAAGAGCTTTAGGTTGGAATGTTTAAGTTTAAGTTAAGTAAGTTTAGTGATTGGAACCTAACTTGCTTCAAATTTTAGGGACAAAATTTCTTAAGAGGGGAGATCTGTAACACCTAAAAATTGTTCATTTAATATTGGAATAATGTCTAATATAAGTTGGAAGAATGTATATGAAAGGTAGTGAGAAAGCAAAAAATGCAGAGACTGTGTATGGTTAACGTACATTAATGGTGAGATTAATGTACATTAGCCTGAAGATTTGTTAAATAGCATATGCTAATATCTGAATAACGTACCTTATTCAAGACTGTTGCCCAGATTGTTCAGTATGGCTAATGAACGTTAATGGCCACAATAATGTATGTTATCAGGGGTCCAAACACTTCATTAAAAGGTTGGAACACATCTCATTTCGGGACAAAATATCCCACAACTCTCCCAAACTTTCTCTTAACTATAAAACAACATTTCAAGGTGCCCTAAACACTAAACCTCCCACCTAACTCGTGGATTTCAACGGATTAACAACAATAGGATTCCTTCATCCAGATTCTTTCAAACTAGGGTTGAAGAAAAGAAGAGAAAAGGTATGCTTTTCTAATCTAAGACTGACATTTGTGTGAAATGATATGGAAATGGTAGGGTTTTGTTGGGTTTTATCCTAGTTACTAAATGTATAAACATTTAACATAAAAACGGTAGAATTTGGGAGATTAAAGGATTTAGTTGTGGGAAATTTAGGGATTTTGTGTTAAATTGAAGAGTAATTGAGAAGTTCAGTGTAGGATAATCTATATAATGTGAACTGTAACATGATTTGTGTAGAAGGAGACAAACAGAACCCGAATCAGAGGTTAGTGCCGAATCGAGTCAGCAGGAACTCAAGGTAGGTGCACTTTTGACGCTTACATTGGTAGGTTTTTCTCCGTATGGTTGATTATATGTGATGAATGATTTTTTGTTAAAATGGTAGTAATTATGAGTAGTAAGGACTTGAATGCTTGTATGCTTTGATATAGCTTGGTTGGAAAGAGTGTATGAAATTGTGTTGAGTTATTTTGAATGCTAAAAGATGATAGTAAAGTGTTATGAGAATGATATGTTGATGGATTGATTAATGATGTGGGATTTTGTAAGACTAAGTAAACTTTTAAATGTGTTAAGAAAGAAGTGAAAGATAATGTGTGTTGCCTAAGAATAAGGAAGTTGTATGATATATGTTGTAGAATTGTGTACTTGTGAACTATGTGGAAATGAACCATTATTACTTGATTGTGGTGATTTGGAAAGTGTTGATGGTTTGTATGAGTGATTGACACTTGAAATGTCTTGGGTGGGGTTTTCCTACTTTCCAAATGTATTTATGAAATGATTGAATGTGCACATCATCAGTGGCTTGTTATGTTTATGATGATGAACTCTTATGAGTTATGATTGATGGGCATGTTCATTAATGGCACGAGTTAGCTGTTTTGATAATGTGTGCATATTCATGTTGATTTGTGAATATGATATGCATGATGTGAAATAATTATGTGCATATTCATGTTGATTTGTAAAGATGATATTCATGTCATTGTGGGCATTTGCATGAGCACGATTGTATGTTAATGCTTTCACGAAGTAAAGGGAAGGTGAGTGTTCTTCTGTATTAAAAAATGGGGGATTAGCCCAAGATTTGAGAACAAAAGATCTTGCCTCTTGATTTTATGTTTGAGAGGGATTTATCCCTAATGAGTTTTATGCTGAGCGAGAGCTCGATGAAAAAAAAGGGGATTAGCCTAATTATGGTGAAAGAGAGTCGACTCGATCTTGTTTTTTAGAAAAGAAAAAGGGGTTTGTGTCCACATGCGCGCAACGAGAGTGGACTCTCTCAAATAAATTTTAAGGCTCCACAACAAACAAGATAAACGAGTGAAGAGATCAAAGACTTTAAGTCATAACTGATGTAGGAATGGGAAAATGTAGTGAGCATAAATTTTGAATTGAGAAAGCGATTTAACACTATAGTTGGTGAAATGTTGTTTAAGTGAAACTATTTGCATAGGTGTCTTCAAACCAGGATGTCAATTTCATTGAGGAGGTACGTGGCATGAAAGCGAACATAAGATGAAGAAACTGCCCAAGAAGAATAACTGCTCGAATATATTTATTAATATTGGAAGTTCTAAACAAAAAACAAACCAGACATTATTCACTTTACTTATTTTCTATTATTTTCAGAAACTTCCTTAGTATACACTTTACTTAGCTCTCGCTTACTTAGAGACACTTGTGCGATCAGTTACAATGGAAAATCAATCCTCTTTGGATGTTTCAAGTGTAAGCATTTTATTTAATTTTTAATTTTATTTTCATTCAATTTTTAGTTTTGTTACAAGTTGTATACTACTTAATAAATTCAGATAAAGTACACTTGTCAAAACTGGTCAGATACAATACTCATTCAAGAATCGATCAGATTTAGTGTACTTATTCTAGATAAGATTCTTTCATGTTTAAATTTTAAATATTAAATTCAAATTTGAATGTGGAATATGAATTCAAAATAAAAAAGAGCTTAGTTAATGACATCTAGAATATCCTCACTTGTCTATAAATAGACTCTCCTCTCTTTATTCAAGGTATGTATGAATTTGTCTACTATTACTTTGCAGAAATCATCATTCAAACACTAACTTAACTATCAGAATTTAATCCAGGGATCAAATCCTTAACTCTATTACTTTGTTATTTTTTGTAAATTATATTCAAAGAGTGATGTTCAACATTCATTGTTGTTCTCAAACAACAACAATTAGCATTATCTATAAGAATCTTTAGAACAAAAATTTATGATTAATTTACTTCATAGTCTCAAATTATGGTGGAAACACAAAATGAAGTGCGAAGGCATCAAGAAGGGGTTCAAGAGGAAAATAGACGCTCAATCCTCTTTAAAGCAGAAACCTCTAAGGTTCCCATTCAATTAGAGGGTTTGGTTCCTCATGAAGAGTTTCATACATTGAATAGTGAATGCGAGGGGACATAAAAACTTCTTTGACAATTATTAGAAGCAAGGACAGTAACTCCTCAAATGAATCTACCACAACAAATTCGATCTAACGTTGCTAAAGGGTATGGAATGCATGTGGGGAGCCAAACCTATGTTCGACATGACTAGACAATTGTAGGTGAGGGTAAGATGCACTTTTACAATAGGAGACATAAGACTATAAGAGAGGAAGGAAGAACTATTCCCTAATGGCCACCAAGATACTAAGAAGTGGTATAGTGCTATCAAAGAGAAGTAAAGGCAATAGAGCCAGAATAATATTTGGTGTTCTTCGTTAAAGAAGTTGGAAATATAAGGAAGCTCATGTAGAATATCTTGGCCAACAAGAAGCTCGAGAAAAACACTGAGAAATCAAAAGACACCAAAGTTCCTTTCACCAATGAGATAATGAAAGAAACACTTTAGTCAATGTTCAAAATGTCTCAACTTTCTTCTTTCACAGGGAAAGAAGATCCTTATTAACATATGCAAAACTATGAAGTCATAACGATGCTACACAGATGAAATGACATAATAATGTGCAAGGCCTTTTAAATCACGTTGAAAGATGTGACACATGATTGGTTCAACAGCTTAGGTGAAGACTCAGGTCTTTGTTTGAATAGTTAAAGAAGATATTCCTCAACACATTTATAATTATTTATAAAAGAAGAAAGGATGCCACTTATTTATGAAGTGTTACAGAGGGAGAAAAAGAGTCTCTAGACAATACATTGACAAATTTTAAAATGCAACACTATAGATAAGAGGGTTACAATATGGAATTGCAAGTGCAATAATGTTATAAGGAACAACAATAGTAGAGTTACAAAAGTCTTTGTCGCTCGAGCAACCTAAGACCTTACCTTACTTGTTCATCATTGCAAATAAGTATGTAGCATAGGAAGAAATGTTAAGGATTGTAGGTTCCTCTAGAGAAAAGAGGGTAAACAAGCAAAAAGATAGACTAGAGGAAACCTCAATAAGAAGTGACAAGGGAATCAACTTAGCAGGTCCATGAAGCCAAAGTTTGAAAATTATACCCCCTTGAATAAACTTAGAGAAAATTTTTTGGTATTAATACAACACAAAGGATTTATTTGTTTTCCTTACATGATAAAGAAGACATTGGGAAAATACAAAAATGCATATTGTGATCACTATTGAGCGTATGAACACCTTATTGAGAGATGTTGAGATTTGATGAACCTAATTGATTTTTTATTGAGGGAAGGAAAGCTTCAAAGTGTTGGAGTTAGAGTAGATGATTCTAATAGTCATAAGAATAATGAACCACCATCAGAGTAAAGATGTATCGCATTGTAATCTCATTAGTGATAAATAAATATCAAACAATTTTTTAAAAAAGGTGTGTATCTTAATGCCAAACAATTATGAATCATGCTATATTAATTTTCTGCTATTTTTACTACATTGATCAACACATAAGTATAAGACCCTATAGGTCCACATCAATACAAGTTGAGAAATGAATCTATACGTAGAATGTTTAAAAGTATAGGATCCATTATCGACAAAGAAAGATGGCAAGTATAAATTTAAGAGTTTTCCAAAGAGCAAGTAGAAATCCTAGAGCTTTCCAACACATATTGATGCAAGTAGAAACTCTATGGACTTGTCGAATTAATCAAGGGCGAGAAGACAAGTAGAAATCCAAGAGCTTGCCAAAGAGTAAATAGAAACTTTTGGACTTCCAATAATAAATAAAATCATGGAGCTTTCTAATACATATTGATGGAAATCTCGGTGCTTGTCAATACATATTGATACAATTAGAAATTCATGGACTTATCAAAATATTAACTAAAAAAATACTCATGCTCGACAAAATTTAGTAACTAATGTGTTTTCTGTATGTATTTTTTATATTTAACTTTCAGGTATGAAGACATAATATAAGGAAAAGATTTTAGTAAGAACATATGAAGAACACACTATCGAAGGAAAAAACACAATGCGTACCCTGTGGCCACAACGTGTAGTTTCTAATAATTGACACAGTAAAGAGAAAAGAAGAGCGTATGGTGACACATAAACTATGCGCAGTCATGACTACTGCACATAGTTTACTAATTTGAACAACAACGAGAAAAGAAAAACATATATTGTTGAATAGTGAGCAAATTACAAAATTAAAATACAAAAGAAATAATAAAAATATAACTAGCTAAGCGGCAGTGCCATCAGAACAAGGAGGAACATAATCACTACGACCATCCAAATCCACCAAGGAACTAATAGTCTCTCCATCTTTCGGATGACCATGCTCCATAAAGAATGCCTTACACCATCTTAATTTGGATAGATCATCACACATTTATGAAGTAAGAAAAGCCTTCCAATTAAGTTAATCAGGCCCATACTTTAACATCCACCAGTCAGCGGGCTTAGTTTTCTCAAGCTCAAAAGTGTATACTAACTCAAGAAAGATTCACTACTTTCTTGTACTAAAAGGTGATGTTTCTTATAGAAACCAATCTTCATAAAGCCAAAATCATTATCTTCCTTGAGGTTAAAACACTCTTTAGACTAGTGATAGTCTCATACTTTAGTTTTAGTAAATGAGATCTTCTTAGCTTCATGAGATGTTAGTAGAGACTTCTTTTTAGTCTTATGAGATTTCTCTATAGAAGCAAACTTCATCTCATACATGGTTTTCAACCTCTTTACCCTAGTTTTACTCTTTTCTAGTTCAAGTGTGTCTTGAGTATCTTTCTCCTCATAAGAAGCTATAACTCCCTTATGTTCCTCTCTCATTCTCAAACTTCAGTTTCTTCAATTCTTCATGTAAAGAATCATGTTCCTCTCTGAACACATCCTAATTTTGTAGCTGATGCTCAATACTCAACCCTTGAGCTAACACTTGTCACAGTCAAACATTGAGCCACCTTAGAAATTTTAGCCACACATATGTCCATGTTTTTTCTTGAAATCACGACTAAAATATGACTATCATATGATGGATGAATAGAGGAAAAAATAACTCTCTAGTAGTATCATGCATGGTGATAGAATTTGAGTCAAGTAAGCCTAGCTTGAAGTTTATTCTTCTCCCTCAAAAGCTTTCTCAAATGAAGGATGAAGAAGACGAAATTTTTTCTCACTCTAAAAAAGTCTTCTTAAGGGACAGATCAACTCTTCTCTAATATCACAATTTTGAGAATTACATAAATGAGGCCGAGAAGAATCACCTCAGACATATCCATAAAACTTTGACCTTGAAATAACATGAAGATCTTTCTCATTACCGAGAGGAATAATCTAAACCATTAGCTCATCCGCCAATAGCTCATCCACTCTGATAGTGGTCTCCAACAAGTTTTGGTAGGTGGGTGCCTTCATTGGCATCTTGGTACGGATGTTAAACCATACCCCTACCCAAACTGATCTCGCTTCTACTGGTCAGTAGCTACCTCCTTTGGAGCATAACAAGATAGCCTTGTAAAATGTGCCTCGTACTCAGTGACTGACATCTCATTCTGTTTGAGCTCTATAAACTCAATCTTCTTCCTACTACAGTGTAGGGGAGGGGTATACTTATCTGTAAACTCCCTTTAAAAGTCTCCTTACGTAAGAGTAGGTGGGTCATTCTAGCTCCCATCAACCGTTTTTAACCAATTCCATGCATCCTTCTCTAGGAGTGAGGTAGTGTACCTCAGCTTCTGCTCCTAGGTGCACCTCATGCGGTTAAGGATTTGTTCCATATGGCAAAGCCACTCCTTCCCCTTAGTTGGGTCGGTAATGCCCTCAAAAGATTTTGTGCCTTACTTGTGCACGTCTCCAAAGTTTCATTCAATATTCATCCCCAGTTGACCCCTTGCCCTTGTATCATTCTCAACATCAACTCATAAAAATGGATGTAGGCAAGTTTAAACGGTGGTACAGTAGCATTCGCAGGCTACTTCTTGTGCATTGGGGTAGATCCTTGTCTCTGCACCGACTCTTGTGACTCGATGGTCTCGTGCGATACATCGTCAATTGACTCCATCCTAATGAATCATCATTTTAAAACTCTTTAGTTTTACAAAACATGATGGAATGAAAAATTTTATACATACTATTTAGGGAATCTAATCCCTACTCTGAAACCACTAAATAAAAACCCCCAAAACTCGTTTTAATTTTTTTAAATAAGTAAATTAGCACTTAATTTTTTTGTTTTGGATGCATTAACCATTAAATATTTCCAAAATGTATAAATCGTAATGCAGAAAACATGGCACAAGTTACAAAATACATGATATATCAAAACTATGGTAAAAGTGCATAGTTATAAACTATCTTTCCAAAATTTAGATACGCTGACCTAATTGTCAATACCGCACTCCAAAAAAGACGTTGCAAGTCTACTACTATCAACTACCTGCTAATTGTCTGCATTACATTCATTAAAACCAAATGATGTGAGTAATTAAACCCAGTAAGTACACCTGTAACACTTACCAAGTTATGTATTGTATAAGTACTCATTCATTTTATTGTCTTAGGTGCATTATGGAAAGGATTCAAGCTTCTATTTTTTAAGTTCAAGTCGTGTTCTTATTATTTAGAAATTTTCTAAGACACATGGGGAGGGCATGGATATCGTAGTCCATCTCTAGTAAGAATAGTAGTCTAGCAAGAGCCTGTGTTGACCAGCATGGGTCGTGCTAACCTTCTAAAATAAAAACAATAGCTCAGCACGATCATTCAGTGCGATGGTGTGTGTGCAACCTAGGACTTCCAGTGGTCTGACACTATGTCAAGCCTAATGGCACGACCACCGAAGACACACATATCATGAGATGTCATGTCATGTCATAAGATGCATCAATGTCATACCACAAGATGAATCAATGCCATAATCCATACTCCACATGAGCATTTATATAGCTCAATTAACCAACGTACAATTCCAAACGTATTCTAACACGACTCACATATCCACAACCAATAATCAAATATAATTCATTCTTTTAAGTTCAATTTGCATAATACCGTTCGAACAAGTTCATATTATTCCAAAACACAAAACTCAAATACACCTCAACACACATACACAATTCAATTCACTTTCCCTTAAACAAATTCCATTTATTATGTTATTTTACCAATAAAGTTAGCCAAAAAAATTCAAAACATATCCAGGTAAGTGTGTTTTGGCGCACTTACCTCAAAATCTCCAAAATCGCGTGCTCGGCACTCAACCTCAACTCGGGTTTTGAATTTTGTCTCCAACACATTTTCATTCCAGTTTCACATTAAAAACTATTTATCATAGCCATTTCCTCATTCAGCCTAAAACTAATTAAAAACTTATATGGCCAATTATACGCATTTATTCAATTTATATTATAGTGTATTTTCATTATATTTTGATAGATAAAATGCGTAAATGTAGAGTTTTCTTATGTTTATGGTTTTTATCTAGGTGCGCTCAAAAGATGGAGAATTTGCTATAATTCGGATGGAAAATGAAGCACATCGAGTGGGGCATTTTGAGAGGCATAAATGCATGGATCACAAGGCTAATTTGAGGCGCATTTCGTTGGCTGAAAAATATATTGGTAATATGCCAGAATAAGCCATGAATGTTGATGCAAATGAATGTTGGCTGAAAAATATATTGGTAATCTGCCTCTAGCTTCCTCTAATTTACTAAGTTTGGAAAATCTACTCGTAATTTCACTTTTCATCCTCTGTCTGAAGTTGAACTTTTGTTGATGATATATTCCCTCACCATGTAATGCTCTCCATTATTAGTAATTTTTATGAATTCTTTAGAATATTTCAAAAAGATGCGAATAAATTTTTCTGAAAAAGTTTTAATTATTAATTAATGTGGAGCGTTGGAAATATTGTGGAATTAAAATCAGGTAAGATTAGTTCAACCGGGAGAGAGAAAGATGAAAGGAAGGTCACAGTTTAAGCTGAGGGTAAAAACGTCTTTTCCCGAGCTTATATATATATAAACTCGTCACCTTCCTCTCCATTTACACTCCATCCACATTAGATGGCTTCCAAACCTAGAGGAAAATTTCAAAAACCTTAACCAAGCTTGAAACTCGACGGATCTTGGTGATCGGGAGCTGTATGATTCGATAGGGAGTTTTATTTGGTAAGTTTTTACGAACCCAATATCATAAATCACGTTTTTGTTTATGGTTGTACTTTCTAAGGTGATTTCTCATTCATTTTTGCTTAGAATTAGGTAAAATTGAGTTTGTTTGAAAGGTATGGATGTGTAGTAACCATTGGTACTGGATTTTGAGGTTAATTTGTGGTTTTGATAGATTAAATCGATGTTTTATGTGAGAAGGGTAAAAGTGACGAAAATGGA
>CANYCX011822457.1:0-13705 GCA_948193385.1 Breynia disticha f. nivosa | reverse complement strand
ATATTTTAGCAAAACAACTAGCTATCAACCACAAAGCAACCTTTCTATTATCTTACCTTACTTTGGATCTTTGAAAGAAATCAAAAGAAACCAACTAAAATCACTTCACTTGAATGATTTCTCAACCTTCTCTGCTTCTCTTATGGGTTTCCTCTGAAGAAATCTGGTTTTAGAAAGTAAATTGAGTTTTTTCGGTTGATCAATCGTTATCTTTATATTTTTTTCCAAAAAACAGGTAAGAACGCAGAGTGGGGAATAAGTACGCGGAGTGGGAACGAGTCCGCGTTCTTCTCTCTCCAGTCCATGTTCTTTTCTAACTCCAAATTTTTCGATTTTCGTCGATCGTTTCGTGTCAACCTTCGATAAACCTTTCGTATACCTTTATATATTAACATTTAAACACATATTTATCGTCATTTTACGACGAACAATATCCAGAATGTTACATAACAGCCCAAAAATTTAAAATTTTAAAATTTAAATTTAAATGGGAGAATATAGGAAGAAATAGAATTTTTTGTATGGGTATTATTTAAAATTAAGAATATCTTTAATTCAAATTAAATAAATAAAAGAATGCGATTTTTCGTATATACAAAATTTACGAAATCGAGAAAAATAGTGTGCATTTTGGCCAAAGGAAATAAAAAGATGAGTGTAAGGGTATTTTGGACAACTCTTCCTAACCCTAAAATACCCACTTGAGAAAAGGAAACCCTAAAATCTATTCTTCTCCTCCCCTTTTCTCTCCATAGCCGTCACTTCCTCTTCTTCTTCTTCCCACACACGCTCGACTCCCTCTCTCCAGCCACTACCTCTCCTTCTTTCATCCGGTTCTCTCTACTCTCCCCAGCTCTCTCCACTCCTCTGCCACATCGCCACCATCTCTTCCTCCTCTCTTATGTCGTTCTCTCTCCTCTGCAAGCCACCCCGCCGTCGCCCATTCTCCCTCGTGGGAACAGCAGCCACGCTCAGCCCTCCCCTCCACGTCAAGCGAACTGTCTTCCTCAGGCCGACGCATGCCCTTGTTCCTCCCTTTGTGGTCTATCTTCCCCTTTTCCTTGGCGCGCGTCCGAGCAAACCCACAGCCGAGTTTCCTTGCACGTTGGCCGCCCCTCACCACTAACCGTGTGTCTCTGTGGCCACCTAAAGGCTGTTCTCGTCGCCTTTTTTGGTAAGTTAGGTGGGTTTTTTCTAGAAAAATTCTATACTCGGGTTATATGTGTAACATCCTCGTCTTAAAATCATAAGATTAATAAGATAATTAAACTGATTAATGAATGTAATAAATTATGGATTAGATTGAAAGGAGAGATTAATTGAGGATTAAAGGTAGGTTGATATGAAGTATTTATTAAGGAGAAGAGTTAAAAAAAATTAAAATAATAATAAAATAATCAAAACTTATATAAACGGTGAAATCTTCAATTAAACTCTAGAAAACTTCAAAATAAGAAATAAAGGAGAGAGAGGCGTGAGAAAGGAAACAGAAGAGGGAGGAGAGAGAAACTAGAGAGAGAAAGAGTATATTCTGGCTAGGAAACGAGTTCGAGATATAAAATCAATCGTAATCTCTAGCCAGGAACTCAGTGGTATAGTCGAAATAGGTAAAATTCGAAGTTTACCGTAAATTTTTACGAGTTTTAATATTGAAGTTATCGTATAATCGAGTCTAAATTAGAAATTAGGTTAAGAAAGTGATTTGAGATATCAAATCAATTGTAGTTTCGAGTCAGGAATTTAGTGAGTTTATTCGTCAATTTTTCCGAGTTTTATTATAATTGTTTTGAGTTTATTGGTAATAGAATTAGTTAATAATTAGAGAATTGAGTTTGAAATTGGCTTAGAAATATGTTATAGTGAGTTATTAATGATTTAAGTAACGATAGAAAAATTGTTAGGATTCCAGCTAGGGTTTGTAAAATTGAAGAACAAATGAAACAAATTTGAAAGAACATGCATATAGCTGATTTATTGAGTTTATTGTGATTAGATAAATGTGAATTGTTCTTTAGGACGACAGGTTAGGCGCGGACAGAGTTCGGGCTCACATTTGGAGTACCTGAGTTAGAGGTGAGTATATCTCACTATCTGGTTAAATTAAAATGAATGGTTATACATATCTATATTGTGAATGAGTTGCGAATAATAGTACACATATAATTGAATAATTATATACGAATATGAATGAAATCCGAATATGACGTTAATGCAAATACGAGTAAATATGTGTAAAGGTGCAAATTATAATTGATATGAAAATGATACGAAAATGAGATATGTATGCACATACCAAATTATGATATGTGGTGATTGCGTACTTACATGTTGATATATGTGAAATGTTAAATGAAATGATATATTGAATCGTATTTACGATTCAAAGGAAAAATAGGTACGCAAAACGAAAAAGGCATACCAAAAAGGTACGTGAACGCATTTATGTTTTCATATGATATGTGATATGTGATATGATATGTGATATGGAAAGGTGATGGAAAGGTGATAAATGATTGATCATTCGGAGACGGAAGGAGGGCGACGGAAGTTAGGTCCACATGAAAAGGAGGTGAAAAAATGTTTTTAAAACTAATAGGGAGACGGAAGATAGGATATATTATGAACGAGAACGTTCAATTCAAACGTATACGAATCAAAATCAATATGAATTAAAAAGAATAGTTCAACGGAAAATAAAATGAATGAAAAAGAAAATGCAAAGGAAAAATGAAAAGGATAAAGAATATGTACATACGAAATGTGATCTGTTGATATGCTATATTCGTATTCTATGAAATGAAAATGATTTGAAAGAGTAGTTTGTATATATGACTGTTTTTGTGATATTATAAAATGAATTAAAGATTACTCTCTAAGCCCGCAACTCATGCAACTGTGATGCTTGTTTCAGGTACATGTGTTAGCAGTGGTAGACGTTTTTACTAGCAGTGTCATAGATTTTCTTTTCCATAGGTTGTACAGCTGCTACCTGATCTACTTCTCTCTCTTCCGTTGATGCCATTAGGATCTGTTGCATACATTTTGCATATGATGATATGTTGTTATATGGTTTGTATATTATGTTTGGGATTGATAGAAGATGAGTTTGATATTACTTACAGTCTGTTCTATTGATATAATGATATGTTTATATTTGAGGTTGAGTTGTTGAGATTGATTTGATCATTGAGGTGTATGTTGTGAAATATATGATTGCGTGTTTGAGAATTATTGGTATTGTTGAAATTGATTTGTAGGAATGCAATAGGTATATATGGGATATCCAAATTTTAGACGTTATATAGCAGTTCTACGTAAAGTATGGACTTGCGTAATAAAGAATAAAAGGCTTATTAGCGTAACACAAAGCTTAATCCATGGATGTGTTAACTAATACGATCGATATTCTGAGAATATAACGAAATAATAATAAAGAGGATATCTAATATATTGGTATGAAGTTACTCAAAGTACGAATAAGTTGAATAATAAGTATGAATATTATCTGGCATGCAAAGTATAAGAAAAAGTTTAAAAATATACGTGATTAATATGACAATTAGATTAGGATGTTTTAACGTGGAAGTTGAAATTCATGTGCTTGTGTTGGGTTAGTCACAATGGATTGAAAGATGACAAAAGGAGCTTCTGTGTCGGAAAGATTGTTTGGGTAGATGGGTGTCTAAAAATTTTGTAAATTCGATTAGGCAGAGTGTGTAAAATTATGAACCGTATTGTGATGTTATTGGTTTACAGTAGTTTATGGTGAAATTGATAATAAGATTGAGGTGGGTTGAGTTGATTGTGTGAGATTTAATTAAGAGAGGGTTATTGTCGTTTTTATTATTATGAGGGCTAAATTGGTGAAGTAATAATTTCAAGGGGTAAATTGAGAGTTATAATATTCTAATGAATTAAGTGGAAATCATTAGGAATATAAGATGGTTGAGTTAGGAATTTATGTAATATAAAAGGTATAATTATAATTTATCTTTTGTATGTATGTATATATATATATATATGAAAGTAAAAAAGGTAAATGGAACGAGAAAACCAAGAAAAATGGGAAATGTTTAGTATGATAGAATTTAATTAAGGGAATTGGAGAATGTAATTAACTAAGGAATTTGTTTAAGAGGGAACTAAATTATGAGAATGGATATTTCTATTATTTGGGAATGTTATTAATTAAGAAGGATATTGTTATTTTCTTTATGAGTTAGGACTAAACGTGTTATAAATGAATAATACTGACTATTGTAAAAGTTGAGAGTTGGTAATTTAGAGCAATTGAGAATTTAAATTTATGAATTAAAATATACGTGAAAACGTAAATAAATAAGAAGGAACGATATAGAAGGTTAGAAGCCTGAAAATATTAAGATAAAAGAGAGTAACTATTTATGTTGTGATTGATGAGAAACTGTATGTATGAATATTTTAGGGATCAAAATCAGAACCAGAGCCGAAGTGGTGTCGAGCACGCTACTTTGCGGAGCTCGAGGTAAATGCATTTTAACACTTATGATTATAGCATTAGCCTTTGTTTGGTTAATTATATGATCTAAATGTCTCAGGTGTTCATATGATATTGGAAATATGTGGTCTTTTTTAAATGGGAGTCACGAATGACTTAGCCTGATCTTCACTCGTGAGTTCAGTGAATCACGATCATGATCCACAATCTGCCCAATCTCTGAAAGTTCATAATCGAGTTACGATCGTGATCATAGTGAGTCACGATCGTGATTCACCTCCTGTCCAATTCTTTGATGTTTTAGATTGATAATCACGAGTGAGCCTCATTAATGGTTGATTGAGCTACGATCGTGATGCGCATCCTGTGTCCAATGTCTGCCCAGCTTGAGCCTTCAGAGTGTGAATCACGATCGAGATTCTGTTGAACCACGTTCGTGGTCACTAAGCTACCCAGCTCTTTGCAACAAAGGAATGAGTCATGTTTGGCTGTCATTCGTGGTTCATGTGAACCACATTCATGGTTGGCTTCTTGATCATCTTTGCTCCTTCACTTCAAGTGCCACGAAGGTTCTTCAATCGTGGTTGATTGCTATCACGAACGTGATCAGTGTTCTGCCTCCAACACTCATCTCCAAGGCTTGTCACGAGCGATGCCAACTCGTGGTCATGGTGAGTCACGAACGTGCCTCACCTTCTGGACTCGATTCGCCCCCCTAAATTGAGAGTCACGAATGATCTCCATTCGTGGTGACTTGCGTCACTTTCGTGGCTCCTTGTCTGCCCAACTCAGTGTGTCCATTTTTCCCTCAAAAACTCTAGCGAAATCTTCACGTTCCGTAACTGTGCCTAGATAAAACCAAAATAAACATAAGCTTCTAAAATTCACTGGTTTATCTACTAAAATATCATGAAAATCCACTACAAACGAATATAATAAATGTGCATATTTAGTCCTGTCACAAACCCATGGGTATGTTGACTAACACGATATGTGTTTTGAATGTATATTAGATCATACTATAAACTGATTACATTGGATACAAAACATGTTTGATAATTTGTTATAGAATGACACATACAAATATCAAAATTAATGAATAGAAGGAAAAGTTTTTAATTATACGCTAATAATAGAACATATGAATAGTAATTACATGATTAACTTAATAATAAGATTAGGATGTTTTATTTACAATTAAAGCAAAAGAACACAGAAGTCCTCATATTCAATGCTTCACACATTATTCATAAATTCTTCTATTTTCGGTTTTTCTTAACCATGCAAATGCAATGAATATTTAGGTAAGTATGAGGCTTATACCCTAAGTATGAGGCTTATACTCGACCTTACTCCTCTAATTTTGCTTATCCTAAGTACATAAAACATTTCATTCATTATGATTTTCTACTCTATTTCTCATAAATCTCTCTCTATTTTTAGAAATTCCGAATTCTAAACTGTCAGGAACCTATAGAGAAAAATAAGAAAGGGAAAGAAGAAGAAATTAGAGAGAGTGAGAGAAAGATAAAAGATTAAAGGATTGATAATTTTTGTAAGTTATCTTTCAATCCTATACACAAACATATAAATACATGATAATTAAAAATAATTGCTATGTACTTGTTCCTAAAATTAAGCAAAGTGGCAACATGGTTACATTGTTGTGGGAGTGAGGCCTTTGACAATCCATCCTTCTTGAGACAAGCCTTGACCTCAAGGCTTGAAATTGGGAAATAGGGTTTGTATGTTTTTGCAATCTTTACAAGTTGCTTCAACTGCATCCTCTCAATCTTAGCCTACAAAAAGATTGATGAAAAATAATAACTAGCAACACCCACAAACAACTTCAACAACAGAGAAACTTACAACACATAAGAAAGTAACAAAAACACAGATAAGTATAAGAATTACTCTCATCCTTTTATGACCATGCTAAGGTAGAATTATTCGTAGAGAAAGGTAGAAATAGAGGATTGGGTTAGAAAATAAATAAAAAAAGAGATAGAAGAAATATAGGAGATGAAAAAAGAGAGAGATTAGAGTTAATTAGGAAAGAGAAGCGAGAGAGACAAAATTTAGAGAGGAGAAGAATTTGAAATAGGAAAGTAGAGAAAAGAGATTAGGGAGAAATAAGATTAGAAGAGAGGAGAAAGTAGAGGAAGAAGAGAATGAGTAGAAGAAAGAAAAGATAAGAAGAGAATGAGTATAAGAAAGGAAAGAGGAGAGGAATAAAAAAAGATTAGGGAGAAATAAGATTAGAAGAGAGGAGAAAGTAGAGGAAGAAGAGAATGAGTAGAAGAAAGAAAAGATAAGAAGAGAATGAGTATAAGAAAGGAAAGATAAGATATGAAGAGGAGAGGAATAAAAAAGAGAAAGAAGAGGAAGAAAACTTAGGAAGAGGTGAATGAGAGAGAAATTAGAAGAAGAAATATAGAGAAGAAGAAGAAGAAGAAGAAGAAACAAAAAGATGGATTTGGTGTTCTGAGTTCCTTTTTGTGCTATTAATAAAAGTAGAAGGAGATCTGATACCAAATGTCAAGAACCTATAGAGAATAAGAAGAAAGTCAAAGAAGAAGATATTAGAGAGAAAGTCTCAGTACTTGTTCCTAAAATTTAGAAAGTAGCAACATGGTTACATTGTGGTGGGAGTGGGGGCTCTAATATAAACATACCTATTTACCTTAACCATTTCCACTATGTATGCCTTTTTACTTTTCATCTTGTTCTAACACTCAAAATTTTTCATAACAACTTACTAAATATCAAACCCTAACATCAATTTCACTATTAATCACCAAAATCTCACTTTCTCACCAGACCTATCTCTTCCAACCTAGTGCTTCTTATTTCCCTACTAAATCAAATGATAATTTTGCCAAAATTCATTAATCCATGTACAAGATGGAAAAGATTTTAAGGAAAAGAAACCCTTACTTTGATTGAAAATTTTCTCTAATTAAGATTCTCTCTTTGCTTTCTTTGGTAGTGTTGAGAAATGTAGAAAGGGGAATTATAGTTTGAAATTTTGAGGTGTGTGTTGAAAATTTTTATTGAGGTGGTTATGAGCCTATTTATACTTGTACCGAACACGATCGTGTTGAGTGATCGTGCTCTCTTAGATCAACCTACACGAGCAGTAATAAGGCCCATGTTGCAAAACGTGCTAATCATCTCCCTGTGACCCCTAACGTAGTCTATGCTAGTGGCCATAGCCTTTATGTTAGTCACTTGGAGTTTTATTTTCACAGTACATGGCCAGTGTAACTCACCACGATCTTAGACTCCCAATGTTGTTCATCTTTGCACTATTTCCTTGGTTTGCACGACTCTATCGCTAGTAAATTTTGGATACCAATTCTTGCACCTTTTAAATAATTAATTATGATGAAATTTTTGGAGCGTTACATTTACTAAGTTACAAAACTCACAAATAGTATTGGTTGTATTATATTGATCTCAAGGTAGTGAGACGATGGCAAAGGATCTTGAGTTGAAGGTCAACGATGCAAAATTTATTTTGTTTTTATTATTGGTTATTTAAAGAAAGGAAAGATGTGACCATCCTATGTTTGAAATGGTTTTACAACCATTTTGAAAAAAAAAATCATGGGCTTGTTAAGTGATTTAAAGCATTAGCTTGTTAAATGACGTGTTTTGAAAAACCTTGACACCTAAGTTCACTTTTAAGTGGAATTCAGAAATGGATTTTTATCAATTTAATTTATAAAAATTGCAAAAAATTATTGTGGTATTTATATTATTATTATTATTATTATTATTATTATTATTAAATGAATTAAATTGTAAAGTGAATCTGGGTGTCACATGCGCTAAGTGTGGAGAGCATACTTCAACATAGTAAGTTGATTATAATGCCTTAAATAATTATTTACATATTGTTGATCACCTAATAATATTAATAAGACTATCAACTATCTCAAAAATAACTTACTGATACAAATATATGCGCATTTGCTTAACATATATAATCATCCATTCTACATTAAGTTTTTATTCTTTACAAAACACTATATAACTAAATCTGGCATCACCTCTATGTGCTTGTATGCACATGATCAACAAAATTGGGAGGAAACTTCATACTGGCACGACCTAGTAGAATGTATGTGTGCTCAAGGATGCAAAATAAGAACAACAAAATGTTACTGATCTCTAAAAGAAGAAATAAAAAGAATGATCTCACAGCTCAGTAAGTATAAAACTATGAAACTAAAATGTTTATAAGTGGTATAATTAAGGCTAAAAATAGCCTCACCCAATTCATGTCATACCAAAATCATAATCATCCCATTTGGAATCCATCTAACATTAGAATATTAATCAATAATATTTTCCAATATCATGTAATTGTATTGTTCCCATTGGAACTCAATTTAAATGTGTGTATATATATATGGGTGAGCATAGGTCGAGAGCCAACCCGACCCAAAATTTTAGTTATTTCGGTTTGGATCTTTCAGTATTTTGGATCATTTTGGTTAAGGTATTTCAGTTTTAAGTTAGTTCAGGTCGGTTTAGATCGGTTCTTCGGGTCTTTTGGTTCGAAGAAAACAGGCTAGATTCGTTCAAGTTCTATATTTTTTTTAAATATATTTTTATTTTTGTAAAATAAAATTTAGTGTCATTTATATTAATATGTTTTTTACATAAAATAATAATTCTTAAAATGTCTATTAGAATAACGTTTTTACATTTAACACAAAATTTTCAAAGCATAATGTGTCACAATTAAAAATAACTTAATAATTTTTAATATGAATAAAAATGTTAAAGTATCTTTCAATTCGACAGTTCTTTAATAACCATGAAGTTAATTATAATATCTTCTAGTTTAACACTCTTTTAACAAATTAGTGTGAGCTGAATTTTAATAAAAATATTACATTAGTTAAATAATTATTAGTAAAAATTTTATTTGAAATATCATACAAAATAATTAAATAAATTTTAATTAATGTATGTACTAATGCTAATAATTATATATATATATATATATATATATATATATATACACACCCACACACACATACACACACATACATACATAGATATGTATACAACTATACCTATATATGTATACATCTATGCCTATATATAAATATGCATATCTATGTATATATCTATACATATGTATATGTATACATATATGTGTGTATATATTCGGTACTAGTTTGGTTCTTTGGCTCAGTATAGTTCAGTCTGGTTCGGTTCAAATATTGTTTAAGAACTAGAATCGTACCAAATAAAATTTTTCGTGTTGGTTCGGATTGGAAAAAGTCAAAAGTCTACGGTTCTTTTTGGTTTTGTTTTTTTGGATCGGATATTCGTTTCAGTTCAAGAATCTCCAAAACCATGCTCAACCCTAACGTTAACTAATACTTTCCCCGTGGCTTTATGTACAGTCCTCGTACGCCTCATCAATAAATCTAAAAAAAATCATATCAAGCCATAAGCATTCCTTCTTTCATACAACATTAGCCAAATATAAGTAGGGCATAAAATACTAAAGATAAACACATAAGTATACTAGTTTGTACACTTACCATACTCTTAGGCTCGATGCACTTCGAGGATCAAATTCCTAGATCTCTTTCTTGATTTCACTTTCCTATTACATATGTAGGATATTCACAATAAATTTCACAAAATTTAATATCATTTCATGCTGATTTTCCATGTTTTTCATACAATATGAAGATAACAAATTTTTACCTTTTTCCTTCAAATTTTTAAATATGATTAACATATCAAATCCAAGGGTTTACTCTGACTTTCTAACTTAGATACTTGACCATATATATCTTTAAACCCAAAAAGAATCAAGTCATTTGGACTTCTACATAAAGAGTTATAACTATTTTTCCTCAACTAGGTCAGATAGATACCCTATGTTTAGCACAAACATGTTTGCCATGTCTACACCTTCTTAAAGACAAAAGTAGGTCTTCATCAAAACTAAAAAGTTGTAGATAACTTCCTAAGATTTTTAGATCATATTCATTTTCTTAATTTGGAGTTCTAAAATTCCATATATGATAAAAACAACATACATGTTTATTTGTAACGTATGATCCGTACAAGAAAAACAAATATCTGGTGGAGGAACTTACACAAAACGAATTCCCAACAATAAATGGAGATTCAAATCACATAGAAATGTTAAAAATCAAAGAGAATAGGTTGGTTTGTTGTTTTCTTTTTCTTTTCTTTCTTTCTTCTTTTCTCTCTTTTCTTTCCTTTTTCTTACATTTGTTTCCTTCACTATGAAGGAATTTGGCGGGTTCCTGGTCCTTTTATAGCACAATAGGGATGGGTGTCACAAATTTTGACATCTACGATTGTGTTCTACTTAGTTGAAGAAGTGTTGATCAAATATGAAATCAAATCAAGTTATTGCTTAAAAATGCCTCTAGACGTGATTCTACTCGATCAGGATGAAGATTAGTCAACCAAGTGCAGCTGTGAAATCAAACAAGCATTCTGGAATCAGTTTTACTCGATTGTTGCATGGTTTAGTCGACCAGAAACAATATTAGTCGACAAAAATGGTGGTTAGTTGACCAGAATGAAGTCTGCAAGTTAAAAACTCATTTGTAACAGTTAGTTGTGGAAAGAGGTCAAGTTAGTCGACCAAGAAGGATATGAGTCGACCAAAATCTGATCCTACTCAAAGAAATCATCATAGAACTACTACACAATCATTATGGGTCAGAATATGACCGTTAGAACTCAACGAGAAGATTGTTAGTCGACCAAAGAAAGATGTTAGTCAACCAATTTGAAGCAAAGGAATATTAGTCAACTAAAATATGATTTAGTCGAGTAATTGGACATTGGATTCAAGGCAAAAAGCTTCTGGAACTTACTTTACTTGATCAGAACCATATTAGTCGACCAAAGCTGATTTTAGTTGACCAGAATTATATTAGTCGACCAAAAAATATATTAGACGACTAAAAGCTCTCTGCAGCAACTATAACTACTTCCAATGTTCTAAAAGATGCCCAACTTGTGAGTAATGGGTATATCTTCAAGAGGAGGTATTTAAGGCTTCAAAACCACTGAATTTAGAAGAGAACACAAGAGATATACATAGAGGAAAAGATTTAACATTCCAAATATCTACCTTGAGAGAAAACTCACTTGAGCTTAAAGATTGTATTCTTGTTCTTCATACAACATAGAGTTGTCTTGTTTAGTTTGTAAAGCTTTGTAATTTGATTCAATAGTTCTCACTTAGCTAGAAAGTGAAGTTGTTAGAGTTCTCACTTAGCTAGAAAATGAATGTGTAAAGAGTTCTCACTTAGCTAGAAAGTGATACTTAGTGAAGTGTTTGGAAATCCTTAGTAGATGTAATAAGGTAGTGGAGTAGGCAAGGTTAGTGCCGAACCACTCTAAATCATTTGTGTTCTTTGTTGCTTTCCTTCATTCCAACAAGCCTTAAACAAAATTTTGCAAAAAGGATCAAAGTCCTATTAGCTCTATTCAACCCCCCCTTTCTAGAGCTAATCTTGGTCCAACATACTCTATGTTACCAATAGACAAGTGTACATATCAAGACAGTAATCTGCTTAAAGACCCCCAAGTGTTGATCCCATAGAGATATATTACTAGCTACTTACTATTAATTAATATTTAGCCTACCAAATGAAATGAAAATAAATTAAAACTACTAAACAAAGAATTAAACTAACAGTTAAATTGACAAAAATGAAATGTTGAGAGATAAAAGACAATTACTAAAGGCAACACTTAGGTATTGAATCCTCAAATTTGCTTACAATCAATTAATATTAGATTTATTGTTGTGTTTGTGACTAGACCGTGACGATTCCTAAATTATATTAATCCTTCTCTTAAGATAATTAACACCTAATATTAACTAACTTAACCTGAAATCTCTTTCTAAGTTAAACTAATTAACACTACGTTAATGTTATGTGATATACTTTATTTAATTTGACCTTAATTCGAAGGATTTATGTCGATCTATCTCTAGATTTGCATTCAACTCATTTTAATTATGAGTGATCTATTGTATATTCAATCTCTCAATTACCCTATACTAATCAATATGTTAATTACAAACATGCATTCAAACAATCAAAAATGACAAAAATAATTCATAATTAAATCTCAATAACAAACATCTTAACAATAAAACTAAAAATTAAAAATCTAATTAAACAAATAATGGTTCATCTCAAAATAATGGCTCATCTCAACTTAAGTGTCTAAGGAATTTAGCTCATAATTAATGGAAAAATAATGGTTCCTTGGGACATGCCTTATGCTAATAATGATACCAAAGGTCAAGGGATATATTTGAATTGTAATAGGACTGTTGACACTGCTCGTTAGCTATTTAATATTGGATGGTCATAGTGTCTTACTAGAGACCGCCTATGATTTATGAATTAATAAATTCATTACCATTATTAACTAGTGTAACATCTTGAATTTTGTAAAAGAAAATAATATTACCAATTTAATTGCAATTTAATGGAAATAAATAAATAATATGAAAAGAATGGAAATTAAAAGAAGATGAAAAAAAATCAGTATTTAATCCAAGTTTATTGAAAACTAAAAGCTTGCATTTGAGAAATGATTAGATGAGATCGGGCCTAGATGAAGAAAATGGCACAAGCCATGCTTACAATCAAGTGCAACGTGCCGCACAAAGCTAAAGGAAGCATGAGCTGTATGGATGCATTTTAATCGTGCCAAGGGTGAGAAACAATGGCACGAGACGTGCCTTGAATGGATGAAGTTCGTGCCAAGATTGACGGCACGCTTGAATGGCACGGAACGTGCCAATCTTGAGTGGGGAGTGCCAAGATGGAATTAATGAAGTTAAGAGAGGGATTAATATCCTTAAGATTGAATTATTTCAGAGAAATTGCAAAAGGGAATGAATTATGCTTATGAACTTGTATGGAATTATTTTATTAGGAGCTTATGATGGGAACATGTGGGGAACTTGGCTTCATGTTAAGGTTCTGAAAATTCAAAGTAAGTGTTCTTATCTTACTCCTAGTATATTCATACTATTGATTATGTAGTATTAAAGAATGTAAGTATGAATTATGCTTATGTAACAAGAATAAGAACAAAGCATGAGGTGTTCTTATGGACAATTGATGGAAAGATTGTGCTAAGGCATGTAAGAATTAAGTTAGAATGATTGTAAAGTAAGTGTTC
>CANYCX011822361.1:0-10796 GCA_948193385.1 Breynia disticha f. nivosa | reverse complement strand
TAAAAGCTGCCCTGTCAACTATAATTCTGACTATATATACTAACACAAAACCCTAAAATCTGTAGGAATAGAATCCTAATTAGGATAAACTACTAAATAAAAGCAAAATAAAATAATTTCTAATAATGCTCCTGCATCAATGTCCTAAGTTACTCTAAACGAATGTGTTATATTTTCGTTTTTAAGATTGTTTTAGTAATTGCCTTATCATAAAATGATTGGTTTGTTTTAGTAATTGCCTTATCGTAAAATGATTGGTTTTATGCTAGAGGAACATTTGCTTGCTCTTAGAGGGAACCAGGAAATGAACTCTTCTTGAGAACTAAGTAGGAAACTGGTTTCAGTGATAAAATAAACCGCAAAAAGAATGCTCCTAAGAAATAAATAATGATTCAATGAGGAGTGGGTTTTGTGGTCCTGCTGCTTTAAGATATAGATACAAACAGTAGTAGTTTTATCTGCATTATAACTCTTGCAGTGAACAAGTGCTTTTGTGGTTTCATCATTTCGGAATTTCTGACTCTTTAAAGTTTGTTCTAGCTAAATTATTTAGAATGTATTTGGACTCAATTAAGAAAAGTAGGGATCTTGTTAACAGATGAAAGTTTCTTGCATTATAGACTATCACTCTTTTAAGTGATAGTCTATTTTGCAAGTTTATAAATAAGGTTTTGCATGTTTTTTGTGTATTTTTTTCATTGCTATTGCTTGAACAGGGACTTTGGATGAACATATGCATCTTCTTCTTCCTGCTCTTATTCGTTTGTTCAAAGTGGATGCTTCAGTGGACATTAGACGAGCTGCCATCAAAACATTGACAAGATTGATCCCTCGCGTTCAGGTTGCATTCTAAGTTGTACTTCATAGGGACGTGTTTAATAATACTCTCTTTTTTCCACTAAATTGACCAATGACATTTCCCGAGAAATTTGTTTTTATTTATTTGTAACTTCAGTTATCATGTCTTGTTCCTGTTATTATGACAACTAAAAAAACTTTGGTTTGAATGAACAAGAGAAGTTATGTTTCTTTTGCATTAGCAAGAGAAATGACATGTTTTCTCTCTGTGGCTGTATACATGCACTCCTTACATTTGCATTTAGACAATTTGTGGATAACTGATGGGTTTTCTTGTGCATTTTTTCTTCTTCAGGTTACTGGTCACATTTCTTCTCTTGTACATCACCTGAAGCTAGTTTTGGATGGGTAAGTTTCTAATCTTTTGTATTTACTCTTAATTTTATTAATTATTATAGTTTAATGTGTTTGTGGGTGTAAATGAGCAGCTTATGTTATATGATCTTTTTAACGTTTGAACTTGTCTCTTGCCATTCTTCTCAATACATTTCTTTTGTCTTCATGGCCTTGCAGACTTTACAGTCTGACCTAACAAAAACTTTTCATATTCAAATACAAGATTTTGAGTTACTGTTTGTTCATAATTTACTAAAGAAGAAAAAAGCATGCATGACATTCCTACAAATTTTTAGGAGGAAAATGAAACGGCATTTCTATTGTGTCCTTGTTTGTCTGATATAAACCTGACTGTTTCTCTTGTTTGCTTGGTCTCAAATCCACTTCCATGTCAGGCATATGCTAATAGTATCAACCCTATTTTTTGGATGGCATATTTGTATTTTGTGCCTGCCGAATGAAGTCATAGCACTCATCTGGTCACCAATTCTATTTTTTTTTTTTTTAATTTTTATCCGAAGACTACTATGTTAGGATGGTATCAATGTCTTTCATTCATAATCAGTGGTGTCTAAAGGTTTTGGGCCATCTCAATGTTCTTGATAGAGAGTTAAGCTGTTGTTTTTAAATTTATTAATTTTCAAATATGATGTTGGATAAAAATGTGGATATTATTGCTAAAAATTCTTGTTCGCTGAGATAATTTCTGGTTGTCATCTTGTGGCATTAAAACAGGGGAACTATCACCCAATATTCCTTTTTTTTAATGTCTATTCTCTCTATTTCACTCAAGCATGTCTTTTTGCTAAGGCAATGTTTGTTTTGGTTCTGCTGATTGATAGACTTCTATAAGTTTTCCTTTGGCTTTAGCTATGACAAGTATTTATGTCTCTTTTTGAATAAAGCAAGCATGCACACAATACTTCTTCGCTAGTTAATTATGTAAAATGCTAATTTACAGGAAGAATGATGAGCTGAGGAAAGATGCTGTTGATGCACTTTGTTGTCTAGCTTATGCCCTTGGGGAGGATTTCACCATCTTCATCCCATCAATTCACAAATTGCTACTGAAACATCGTTTAAGGGTCTAATCTTTCACCTAAACATATTCATCTTCTCACTCTATTGGACCAGATTCTATCTTGCTTTGCTTTCTTTGGTTTATTGATTGTTTGGAAAACCATCTTTATTTGACGGTTTGTCACTGACACAGCATAAAGAATTCGAAGAAATTGAAGGACGTCTACGAAGGCGTGAACCTCTTATCTTAGGAAGCACAGCTGCACAGAGGTTGAGCCAAAGGCTTCCTGTGGAGGTTATCAGTGATCCTTTGAATGACATGGATAATGACCCTTACGAGGATGGAACTGATGCACAAAGGCAACTTAGGGGTCATCAGGTAACTTTTTTTTTACCTTCTTGTTTAGTTTTTCTATTGCTAGTTATTTATTGCACATGGGCTTTCTAATGCATGAATAAATTGTTATAAGTCATTGCTTCTAGAGAAAAAGGCTCAGTCCCTTTGGTTTCTTGCATTTGATACTTTGTATCATATTTATTTGTGGATCTGTAAGGTTAATAAATAATGATCTGGTTACATTTATTTATTTATTTATTTTTTATTTTCATTTCTGGTCTGACTTGTTTTGTGAAGTAACAGTACTTCTGATTTTGGAACTCATTTTTTTTGTTAGAGATGTTGCTTAAATATGATATTTTGTCCCTTTGGTTTCTTGCATTTGATATTTTGTCACTGGTATGTTTTTCTATTGTACATTTTTTTTTGTGCTCATGCGGGTTATATGTTGGCTAATTAACGAGTTAGAGGTGTAACTAGAACTCCGCGTCAAAGACAAGTCTATATTAATTAAGTTTGAAGTTTTCGTGGGCTTGTGTTTCCACATATTTTATTATTCCAGAAATAGATTTAGTGTGAATACAAACCAAGTACTTGGTTTGATCAAGTGTATCCCAATTGAACTCAAGTTTGGGAAATTTTATAAAACAGAATGTATTGTTATTTGCATTGATCAAAAAACAAAGAAATGAGTTTACTCTTCGTCCTGGTCCCTATGTAGATCTGCTTGATTCTTGTTTTACTAGCTGTGCTTGTTTCTTTGTCAAGTTTTATTCTAACAAAAGCTATTGCATAGGTCAATGATGGTCGTCTACGCACTGCTGGAGAGGCTTCCCAGCGCAGTACCAAGGAAGATTGGGCGGAGTGGATGCGGCATTTTAGTATTGAGCTTCTCAAGGAGTCTCCTTCTCCAGCATTGAGAACTTGTGCAAGGCTTGCACAACTGCAGGTTTGAAATACAGAAATAATAGATTACATTGCTGCATACTCTCTCATAATTTATAGTTCTGGTATGGTTTTTGCAGCCTTTGGTTGGAAGAGAGTTGTTTGCTGCTGGGTTTGTTAGCTGTTGGTCTCAACTAAATGAAGCTAGTCAGAAACAGTTGGTTCGAAGTTTGGAGATGGCATTTTCTTCTCCAAATATCCCTCCTGAAATTCTGGCAACCCTTCTTAATTTGGTATGTTCCATCTTTATGCTGTTAACTATTGTTTTCAAGAATCTGCCAAGTAAAGTAACATGAGATTAAGACAGTTGTTTTGCTGTCTTGAGGTGTATTGTACTCTTTTATTTACAAATTTTCAATATTTCTGAAAAAAATTATTTGCAGTTATTCCATTATCTTGAACAGTTATATGTTAAATATCAATTCAATTCAGCTGCATAACTTTGTACTTGAGTTATGTTGATATAAGATCTTGTCCTTTGGTTATGATGGAGAATATGTTTAGATTGAGGCTCCATTTGTTTGGAGGAATTCATTTTTCAGAAAAATATTTTTCTGATTTTCCAATGTTTGGTAATAGTGATTCTTAACTTATTTTTAAAGAAATATTTTTCTATCTAAAATATGGAATAATATTTCCCATTACATTTTTAAATATTTGAGTGTGAAAAAAAAATATGATTCCAGAAAATAAGATGCAGAAACATAATTTCCAAGAAAAATATTTTTCCAAGTAAATCATTTTCCGTCAAACAAATGGAGCATAAACATTAAAAAAATTCAGACCAGCTGGAGTAGTAGTGTTAATTGTTCTGTCACATGACGTTATTTCTGGTTAAAGGGTGGTTATGTGCCTGAAGTTGATTTGGCATTGGCCCCAGGGTATCTGACTAATGTTTGATTATGTTATTTTTGTTTTTGAGTACTTCTAAGTTTGCACCTAACAATGATAATTGTAGAAAACAAAATAATATGTAACATATATTTTTTTTAATCCTAAGTAATGTATTTATTTACTTCAAAATGTGGTGACTGTATTCTATTCTTTGGGAGAGGTTCTAAAGAGAGTGATGGAAGCTTGGAGTCAGACTCATGCACTCTAGATAGCATCAACAGGCTTCATTTGTTATTTTATTTGTTTCTGTGTAGGCAGAGTTCATGGAACATGATGAGAAGCCACTTCCCATAGACATCCGTCTGCTTGGCGCACTTGCAGAAAAGGTTTTCTTTTGCTTGTGAATGTACTCTGCAATATTATATTATTCTGTTGTATTAGCTCTACACAAAGGTGTTGCTAATATCGTAAATTGAATGTTCAATATTTAGTGTCGAGCATTTGCAAAGGCATTGCATTACAAAGAGATGGAATTTGAAGGTGCACGTTCCAAAAAGATGGATGCTAATCCTGTTGCTGTGGTTGAAGCGCTCATACATATAAATAATCAGTTGCACCAGCATGAGGTATGTTATACAGAAAACATAAAATTTGTGTTATTTTTTTTTAATTTGGTATCATAGTAATGAAACCTTTTCATTCAGTCAGTCATAATGTTATTCATTTGATTTTTTCTCCCCATTAATGGTTAGGCTGCTGTTGGAATATTGACGTATGCCCAACAAAATTTGGAAGTTCAACTCAAGGAATCTTGGTATTGAAATATTTCATGAACAAATTTCTCATATTTCTTTTGATAATTTATTTTATCCAGAAGAACTTTTCCGGTCTTCAACTATATTTTGGTGTTGAAAACAGAATATATTCCTTACTGCAATACTTTTATGCTCCTGTAGGTATGAGAAACTGCAGCGCTGGGATGATGCTCTTAAAGCATATACAGCAAAAGCTTCTCAAGCCTCAAGTCCTCACCTTGTGTTGGAGGCTACTCTAGGTTTGTTGACTTTGTTACTTCAGTTTGCAACTCTATTGTCATTTGCTTGTTTTGCCACTTCATTACTTATGATGACATAAACAATTCGTCAAGAATTTGATATTGAATTCCTTTTCTATCCATCCTTGAATCATCAGCATAGATATGAGTGGCTGGTATATTCTTTCCCGTATTTAATGCGGAACCCCCAAAATAATTCTGCAGTGAATCAATGCATGTTTGATAACCCACGATGCAAGTGTTACAAGCATTTTTATTACCTATGCCACTGCTTGACACAAAATATTTTGAATGTTTATGGATGTCAGATAACTTCTATCTTATTTTACTTTCTTGCATGAAATAAGTGCAATTTTCTAAAAATAATTTATGAATTTTGGATGTCTTTGATGGACTAGTATATCGAGTGAAATCTAATATTAATTGTGTTTCATCAGGAAAGATGCGCTGCCTTGCCGCATTAGCTCGGTGGGAAGAGCTTAACAATTTGTGCAAGGAATATTGGACCCCAGCTGAGCCATCCGCTCGATTAGAAATGGCTCCAATGGTTATGTCCTGATGCATTAAATTTGAAAATCTTTAGTTCTTTTAATTTGCAAGTGTTGTAATAAATTCTCTCTTGAGATTGTCTCAGGCTGCCAATGCTGCATGGAATATGGGAGAGTGGGATCAGATGGCAGAGTATGTGTCTCGATTGGATGATGGTGATGAAACTAAACTTCGAGGTTTGGGGAATACTGCTGTTAGTGGTGATGGAAGTAGCAATGGTGCATTCTTTAGGGCAGTCCTTTTAGTCCGTAGGGGGAAGGTATTCTTTTGGAATGTGTATTTGTATCTTGTCCATACTCATCTTATATGATGCATAATCCTTCTACTATTCTTGATTGTGTGTCCCAGTATGATGAAGCTCGTGAGTATGTTGAGAGAGCAAGGAAATGCCTGGCCACGGACCTTGCTGCTTTGGTTAGCATGATCACTTACTAGCCATATGCTTTCTTCACTAGTATTTAAGCCCTCCTCAATGTGATGGACTTAATATTTCCAATTATTGATTAGGTTTTGGAAAGCTATGAACGTGCTTATAGCAATATGGTCCGAGTCCAGCAGCTTTCAGAACTTGAGGAGGTATGCCTTATGTTTATTTTGGTAATCCTTTTTTAAAACTTTGAAAACAATTTGAATCTGAATATTAACTTGTCATTTTTGGATTGAACAGGTCATTGATTATTGCACCCTGCCTGTGGGAAATCCGGTTACTGAAGGCCGACGAGCCCTTATTAGGAATATGTGGACAGAGAGGATACAAGGAGCGAAGCGGAATGTTGAGGTAGATGTTCTACTACATTGTTGCTGTTCACATGTTTGTATGTCTGTCTGTATATATACTCACATGTTTGTGCATAATTGCATGTGTGTCCATCACAAAGTGCAGTTTTTTTTCATTTTTTTTGTTTGACTAGAGCAGTTGGATGGGTTAGATTGTTGTTCAAGAAATTACTTTGTTATTATAAGAACTAGTTTACAATGGATAATGACGATGACCAATATAGTTTGCATGAGAGTATTCCATATGTAAATTCTAATTTACTGACTCAGGCTAACATATGAAGTCAACATCCTAAAATAATAGCCTACAATGTAGATCCCTGGCTCACAGTCTTCTTCTCATACCCTTCTACTGGAGTGGGCCATTAGTTTAATTCCCAGTTTTCAAATTGGATGCTGTTTTATAACTGTTGAGAGCTCTAAATTTCTTAGCAGTGCATCTATATGCAGATTCATTGCCCTTGATCAGAATATAAGGTTCTTTATGCGACTGTGTGATAATTAAAATGAAATATTGCTTTGGCATTTTCATGATTGAACTTTATTTTTCCTCACTAACCTTTTTTTTTTGTGTAAATAAAAATTTAGGTCTGGCAAGTAATTTTAGCTGTGAGAGCATTGGTTCTACCGCCTACTGAAGACATTGATAATTGGCTCAAGTTTTCCTCTCTTTGTCGAAAAAGTAATCGAATTAGTCAGGCTAAATCCACTTTGGTTAAACTCTTACAGGTCAGTGTTCATGATCTCTTGGATTAAAGAATGATGTTTACTGGGAATTTTTGTCACTTGGTGGTTCATAACTTGTTTTCTTGTATTCAGTATGACCCTGAGACATCTCCTGAAAATGTGAGATATGTTTGTCCTCCGCAAGTATTGCTTGCGTACTTGAAGTACCAGTGGTCACTTGGAGAGGATCACAAGCGTAAAGAAGCATTTGGTAGGCTGCAGGTATGCTTAAGTGCCCCCCTTATGATCTTTTGAGCAGTTACAAGTCCTATCAACATTACCTTATTTTGGCTTTATATTCTTTTATCCGATGACTTGTTTTTGATAGAATTTGGCCATAGAGCTCTCAAGTGCTGCACACATTTCTTCTGTTACATCAACATATTCAATGAGTAGTACGAGCTACAGTGTTCCCCTCCTCGCTCGTGTCTATCTTAGACTTGGAACCTGGCAGTGGTTACTCTCTCCTGGACTAGATGATGTCTCCATCCAAGGTGATTCTTTATTTGGAGACAGCAAATTTCTTTTGAGTGCGGATTTCTGATATTTGAACTTCTCCAGAAATTCTTGGGGCATTTAAAAATGCTACTCAGTGTGCGACAAAATGGGGGAAGGCATGGCATATGTGGGCTTTGTTTAACACAGCTGTAATGTCCCATTATACGGCTAAAGGATTTCAAAGCGTTGCTCAATTTGTTGTTCAGGCTGTCCATGGATACTTTCATTCCATAGCTTGTGCTGCAAATTCTAAGGGGGTGGATGATAGTTTGCAGGTGCTTCAAATTCTATAGTTTTATTGATTTGTTTCCTGCTGTTCATTTAACCTTTAATTGTGCAATTTATGAGGGAAAAAATAATTTATATAATTATCCTAAAATTTTCATACAAAGCTATGTTTTTATTGTCTCGATTCATTATGTAAGCCTTTTCATTTTTCCTCCCAGCAGATATTTCATCTTCTGAATTTGATTGCCACTTTTACTTGCTAAAAAATGTTTTATGCAAACAAGTGAGCTCATAAATTTCAATGGCTAGAGTTTTGGCGATGGGTCAATAGTTCTGCTTTTTGCTATTTTAACTTTCTAATTCTCCATTCCTCTGAAGGACATCTTTGCAATATCTGATTCAGGATATACTTCGTCTTCTCACACTCTGGTTCAACCATGGAGCAACTGCAGAGGTACAGATGGCGCTGCAGAAAGGATTTGCACATGTTAATATCAATACATGGCTAGTTGTTTTGCCTCAAATAATTGCCAGGATACATTCTAATAATCATGCTGTCAGAGAACTGATACAATCACTTTTGGTGCGAATTGGGCAAAGTCACCCACAGGTCTGGTTCTGATACCTTTTTATACAAAAGGGAAATTGTTTATTCATTCTACCGATATTACTGTTTGCCTTAAATAAGAATATGGTCAAAAATTTTGTTCCTCGTGCCCTTTCTTGTTACTTAACCAGTGGGAGTTTTGATTTTTTAAATTTCATGCTAACACAACGTGGATGTCCTAAGGGGCACCTCGTTGTTTAGATCTGGTGTTTCTTTATATGGGTAATTCCAACTGTGCGCCTATGATTTGTGTAATTTTCTGTAGAAACAAAATCTTCTGTTTTTTTTCCACATTTAAAAAGTTGTGAATTACTTTTGGTTATGCTGCGTAACATGGATGGACCAAATATGTATACTGTTATTACCTTTTGTATATCATGACTAATCGAATGACGCTAAAATGTTGTTATCATACCCATCAAACAAATAATGCTTTAAATGACCAAGGATATATGTTTTTGCAGGCTCTTATGTACCCTCTTTTGGTGGCGTGTAAGTCCATTAGCAACTTACGTAAAGCAGCCGCTCAGGAAGTTGTTGACAAAGTTCGACAGCACAGTGGTGCTCTTGTGGATCAGGTTGAGGAATTGAACAAAACAAAAATTTAGTCGAATATAAATATGGTCCTGCAAGCCAACCATTTTTTATTAACTTATTCTGTTTTATTCACAAGTTAGCCTTTTGATGTGTAGGCACAACTAGTGTCAAAGGAATTAATCAGAGTCGCAATCCTTTGGCATGAAATGTGGCATGAAGCCCTGGAAGAAGCCAGTCGCTTGTATTTTGGTGAACGTAACATTGAGGGAATGTTAAAAGTGTTGGAACCTTTGCATGAAATGCTTGAGGAAGGTGCAATGAGGGAGAACACCACTATAAAAGAGAGGGCATTCATTGAGGTTGCTATTTTCTTTTTATGCAACTAAGTTGACCGTTATTTACGTTTTTCTGGTTCTTATCACTGTTCTTCGTTCCTGTATTCCATTTGCTAAAAATTATTTTATTCAGAAGAATGACACATTTATTCTGCTTGTAACTGCAAGTTTGAAACTTATGGCATTGAACATGTTTAATTATCTTCACTTGATTGCGAGTAATTTGGCTCTTTAAATGCAGGCATACCGGCATGAATTATTAGAGGCCTGGGAGTGTTGCATGAATTACAAAAGAAGGCTAAATGAATCTGACCTTACTCAGGTAAAATGTGTAAAGATAATTTCGTTGGTTCTATTTTATATTTCTGGGTAGAAGAAGACGCTTGGTTACTTCTGTTTCTTGTGGATGGGGATCTCCATAATTGTAGGGCGGTATATGAATCTTCCGCCTCGGAAACTTCTTCCTCTTTTGGAATACGGTGTTTTGGATCTATATCAATGGCATTGGCAGTTTAGATCATTTGTTTTTTTGGTTTAATTGATCTTCAAGAAAACTTTTTTGTGGTGGTTTTGATGGGATTCTTGAATCTGTTGTTTTTTGGTGCTTTAATTGGTTTTTTTTCCCGTCTTTTCTTTTCAATGTTAGTGATTGTATTGTAATTCACTGAATTCATTTATTGCTCATGATCTTTCTTTCCGCATCAGTTTTTAATAACTGGAAATCCCATTGCACCTTTATGCTTTGTTTGGATGAATGTAGTTGAATGGAAAAGAAAGGAAATTTTAAGTAATGGAAAAGAATTGAAAAGAATAGAAGAGAAATCATATTTCTTTTCTCATGTTTGGTAATTTTGTTAAGAATACAATGGAAAATTTATTTCCATCCTAAAATAATACAAACAAAATAAGTCTTTTTACACATTTCCCCCACTTTCTCACCAAATTGGTGGGAAATGCTTCATTAGAAAAACATGAAGATGGGAAATCTAATTTCCTTTCATTTCCCTCATTAAATTATTTCTATCCATCCAAACAACCAAACCAAGAGAAATTTATTTCCTTTCTTTTCTACTCAATTCCATCCATCCAAACAAAGGCTTGGTTAGATTGTGATTGAATAGAAATTCAGATATAATAGACAATTTTTATGGCTAA
>CANYCX011822009.1:0-12243 GCA_948193385.1 Breynia disticha f. nivosa | reverse complement strand
TTTGTCATTATCAAAAAGGGGGAGATTGTTGGATAAAATGTAATATACATTTATATGTTTTGATATTGTGCTAAATTGATAATGTGTTAAATTGATAAACATGTTAAGAATTATATTTGTTTTGATATTGTGCTAAATTGTTAATATGTTAAGAATTATATTTGCTTTGATAATGTGCTAAATTGATAAATTGATAATGTGCTAAATTGATAAATAAGTTGAAAGGTGGAACTTGAGCCGTAAATTAAGTTGAATTGTAAGGTGGAACTTGAGCCGTAAATCAAGTTGAGTGTTAGGTAGAACTTGAGCAGTAAATCAAGTTAAGTAGTGTGAGGTAGCTTGAACCGTAAGTCAAGTGTGTAAGGAAAATCCTGTGAGGTAATAGAAAGAGTTGGCCAAAATCCTAAGTGAGGAACTTAGGTAATGGAGTAGGTGTTTGATCAGAACCACTCTATATTGTGTGTCATTTTATTTCTACTTTACGCGAAAAATTCTCAAACCTCATTAACTCTATTCAACCTCCCTTCTAGAGCTAATCTTAGTCCTACACCGAGCGAAAACTCGAGAGAAAAACTATCGGGCGAAAGCTCGAGGAGATACAAGGGCGAGAGGTCTGAAGGCTAGTGACCCGAGGCTTATGGTGGGTAATTTGAGGTAGCATTTAATGATGCATCTACATTATGTTATGGTATGAAACTTGTGTGCCTTTATAAATGTAGATTGAATGTATACCTATCTATGGTTATTGGGAAACGATACGTCATGTGATGTGCATGCAGTGTGATTAATGTGTTCAATACTGTGGAACTTTACTAAGAATAAAATTATATGTGTGTCACAAAGCACGGTTAATGCTTTCTAAAGATAGTAAATGAAAACTTAATAAATGTTGTGGTTTGTGTGAAATTGGTGCGAATGTAAGAGGCTATCTTACATTGGATGGGGATGATTAAAGTATGCTTTCTTGATGAGGAGTGGTTAAGAAAATGAGAGAAAATGGGTTAATTGATTACATAAACCAATATATGTGTGTGATTGGAGTACAAAAATGCATCATGATGTATTATTGAGTAATTAATTTAAAAGTGAACTTATGAGTGAAAGCATGTGGAAACTGAATATCGCATATTATGATATGTGATGGAGTAATTGGTATATGATTTTCCATGATTTGACTTGGGTAGTAATATATACCATGTTTTCATGAACTATGATTTATGAATGAGATGAGTCGAGTTTGTGAATGCTTGTGAATTTACTTAAGGAATATTACCAATGGATAGAGTGCTATGTATGTGAACTTTTAAGTGTGAATGTTGCTATGTTTTGTGTTTTGTAGGCCAGAAAGGTTTTGGAAATGGGTTTGGTAAACTATTTTCAAATTTGTTCCACTTCCAAGACAATTAGAGGAGGAGTAAATGGGTTCCAGAATGGGTTATCAAAACCATTTTGAAAACCATTTCACTTCCAGAGTGCTTCGTGAAGATTGAAACGGGTTAGTAAACGATTTATGTAAACCATTTCCAAAACCATTTCAATTTCAAGAAACCTTAGGATGGGCCGACGGGTTGGGGAACAGGTTACCTAAACCGTTTTTCAAAACTGTCCTCGTTTATACAATAGTCAAAAACTTTGGGAGAATAAGTGTAAGAAATTGAATGAATGATATGCGCTTATCATAAGAGTTGCCATGTGCTTAGATTGAACTATGCGATCCTGTATGGATATGTTCAGTGTTTCTGTGTCATGTATTACTTGCTTTCTTGTACCATTATTGTGTTCTAGGAACAATATAATTGGAGCATGATATGAACTATATAAATTCGTGAGATTTTATTATGTGCTTTGTGTGAGCTGTGCTGTGTACTATAGGTATGAATGTTGCATATACATTCATTTGTGTTGCATAAGCATTTGTGTGACACAATTTCCTGTGTGGATGAAGGACGTGTTGTGTGTTGTCCTAGACGTGCTATGTGATGTCTGTACTTACGAGCTATGTGCCCAGAGCTGTGTGCCACTCCATTCTTATGTGCTTTGGAGATTTCACTGTTGTGTGCTTTGGATAATGACCACCCGGGTACATCCGGTGTGGATTTGCATTGGCATTGCATACTCATTTACATTCATATGTTTATAATGCCATAAGATGATATTTGTGTAATTTTGATTTTGTAGGATATTCTTGTGTGGAGATTATTGCTGAGTGCCGGATTAATCTATGTAATTTAAAGCCTTGTGGTCTGTAAAGCTGTGTGCTATCCTATGTGGGTATGGTTTTCAATGTAAGATGGCTATAAGGATTCATCTGTGTGATTATCCTATGTGATTTTCCACGAGTTTTGAATGATTTGTGAGTATGGTTATTAATAGGGTTGCAGGAGTGCTAGTGGAATGGTTGTGTGTGTGGATATCATGAGTGCATGATTCTGAGTTAAAAATCAAAGATGGTATGTGTGGGTTTTTGCATGTGAAACTTAAATGGTGTGATGTAGTGAGTCATGTATTTATGAATGTGGATTAGTTGGAATTATGATTTATGGATCATGTGTTTGGAAATTCCCTTATTGGGGATATTGTATGAATGCCAAGTATTGATGAGAATTTAAAACTTCTGGAGATAAGAGTGAACTAGAAAAGTGATTTGAGGTTATGGAAGAATCTAGGCAAACTTTGTGTAATAACGAACACAGTTAGGGGTTTAAATGGGCAACCTCGTGAGGGTGCTTGACTCTTAAGGGCACAATAGTTGTGTTCCCTAGCACAAACTGTGATAAATATGAGATAACATTTCAGGATTAGTTATGGGAAATAACTAATTAAGGTTCCTATAGTAGTAGGAATGAGTTATTAGAGACATGAAGAAGAATAGAAGACTATATTGCGAAAAGAAATAAATGAACAAGAGTGGAAATCTAGGACCCATATACCGTAATAGTCCTAGTATGGTCGGACCGAGCAGATACACACGAGAGAGAATACCAAATAAAGAGGATTAGAAGTGTGAATTGTTGATAAAAATGAGAGACTATGATAATGTATATTTGGGGAATTAACTATGGGCCATTACCATTGAGGTTTTCTATCGTTCACCTCTCTTCTTGAAGGTAGTGCCAAGAGTATCATTTAGATAAGCAAACAATTTTTTGGCTTCCACCTTACTTTTCTTAACCAATGGTAGGACATTTTGTTGCATGTTTTATAAAAGTTTTGCATTAAAGCATTCCTTCTCGTGCGCACAAAACTATTTCCTTGTTACCTACCTTGGCTGGCATTACTCGAGAGATGAGAGCTAGTGGCATAGAGATAGTGTGAAAATTAAATAATAAAGATCATGGAGAGAATGGAACGAAAGGAAGCATCGATGAGATAAATGAGTGTGCTCAAGTTCGGATGTCTTGAGTAGCCATGCGTGATGAGGATTCTTCACTTAAGTATTAATCATTGCGATGGGTTGGTAAGATTTAATATGTAATTTAATTTGCAGTGAGATCATAATTACGAGACAGATTGAGGATATTAGTTTGGATAAGCAATTGCGAGTAATGAGTGACATGATTATTTGGTGATTAGAAGTGACTACATAGAATGGGGATGTGGAATTAGTAGATTTGTGGAAGAGTTAGGTAACTGAGTTCAAATTTTGGGGATGAAATTTCCTAAGGGAGAGAGTTGTAACGCCCCAAAAATTTTAACCTAAAATTTGTGAAAAATGGTAAGAAAATAGTGGCAAACAGATTAGGGAATGGTTTTCCAAAACCACTACCCAAAACTGTTTTGGATACAAAGTTGATTTGTATTATGCTGAAATGGAAATGGGTAAGCAAACTGTTTTGGTAAACTGTTCGCCAAACCGTTTCGAATAAAGACAAAAGTGCATTAAGCTGGAAACAACCAGGCAAATGGTTTTGGTAAACTGTTTGAAAAACTATTTCGACCTGATAGGTTTTAAAAATAGACCCTCCTAAGACATTTTAAAGAGAGGAAACATAACCCTAAAATCCCAACTCTAAGTTCTAAACCTATTAAACATAACCCTAAAACCCCGAGGAATTATGGATTTCACTTAAGGAGAAGAGTGTTTGATGATCCTCTTCGAACGTGTAAGGTAAGCTCTAAGTTCATGTTGATTTGTTTGTGATTGTGAGTTAGGTTTAGGGGAAAATTGATGTGTTTGGAAAGATTTAAGGTCTTGGAAGTAATGTGGGTTAAAATGAACAAAGGAAAGGAGGGTTAAAAGAGATTGAGATTTCTAAGGTTTGAGTAGTTGGGGATTTATGAGGAATAAGAGTTGGAATGTGGAATTGAGTTTGAAAATATGCTTAATAAACAAAATGTGGGTTTGTTAGAGAGTTGATACAGAAATGAGTAACGATGTGAGATTTAAGATTTTGGGATTAAGTGAATAATTAGGGTTTTGCCTAACTTGAGCCTTAATCGATTTAATTGATATGTAAAAATGATATATTTACATTCATTGCATTGTGGGTGATATTATAGGAAGTGAGGTTCGTATCTCAGAGCGGAGTTGAGCGATGAGCCCGACTACGCGAAATTTGAGGTAAGTGTCTATACTTAGTATTGTAACCTTCGTATTTGTATGGGTTAATCATACATGGTATATTGTATATGTGTTAAGATAGTAATGAGCCAGATTTGTAAATTGACTTGGTTGTGGTTGTGTTTATGGGATTTCATGGAATGGTTGATCTTGTATGAGCCAGTATGTTTATTACGGTTTGGATGTGAATGAGTGTATGACTTGCAATGGAAAGTCTACTTATGATTTATGTTTAACTCCATGTGATGTATATTGTTGTTATGAAAAAATGGATTTTGTAAGAATGAGTGGTTGCCTTATGTGCAAGTGTTTAAATGTGAATAAGTGTGATGTTGTCAGTGTATTAAGTGGATTATGATATTGTGATGAATGATACTACGTGGGTGGCATGATGAGTGCAAGCTGAGAAATTATGTGATGAGATAGTATTGATGAAAAATACTTATGCTTGCATTCATTCATATATGTCATGTGGACATTTTCATGGACATTCTTGTATGTTCATAATGTGGGGATTAGACAACTTAAGCGAAACCTCTATATTTCATTGTAGGGATTAGCCAAATCGAGCAAAAGCGCTGAATTATGTGTGGATTAGCCAAATTATGAGAGTGGACTCTCTCATGCACGCAAGAAAGACTTCGAGGCTTGAATTTGTATGATTTACATCGATATTCACGCTAGCATACATTTGCAATTGATATTGTGAGATCTTAATTATAAAAATGGGAAAATGCTTGCGTTCTGTCCATTTATGTCATCTGTGCATAAACATGAACATTATTGTATGTTCATAATGAAGGGATTAGCCAACCGGAGCGAAAGCTCTAACATATCTTGGGATTAGCCAACCTGAGCGAAAGCTCTAATTTATGTAGGGATTAGCCAAATAAGATAGTCGACTCTCTCTCATGCACATAAAAGACCCTGGGGCATGCATTTGTGTGATTTCATCGACATTCATGTTAGTATACAATTGCATTGGATATTATGTGATCATGATAAGATGAATGTGGAAGTTAAGATGTCATGCATATGGATGTATATATTTTTACACATGTGTGATTTTGTGTTATATGATCGAATTGGATATGCATTTTGTGCTATATGAATTTTGGCAGTGGATGTGTGGATAGGTGCACGAAAAGTTATTTTTATGTACTTGTGAACTTTGAGTTGGTAAATCGTGTGTATGAATCAATTAAATGAGATTATGGAGAATGTAAATGGATACAGTTATGTGTGGTATGACTGGATGATGTTTATTTGTATGAATGGGTAAGCACTTGACTAGTGGAAATGTGTATGGTTTTGGTGATTTAAATGAACTTAGGTTGACATGAATGGTTATGGCTTATTGGAATATTGTGCATGTGTGCTGTGAACTACTGGAAATAGGTCAAAATGGGTTAGGAAACGGGTTACGAAAATCGTTTGCCTAACCGTTCTAAGGAGAATCATTCCCATTTCAGGAAACTTTTCTAAGGAGCAAACGGGTTTGGAAACAGTTTCTATAAACCGTTTTACAAACCATTTTAGTTCGAGGAAGGATTGTGAAGGACCAAATGGTTTTGGAAATGGTTTGGGTAAAACGTTTGCCAAATAGTTCCTTACTAAGAAATAGTGTAAAGATGCAAATAAGTGTGTTATGCGGGTTGTGATGTACATATATAAAGAACTGTATGTGACATAGCAATGGTGAGCTAGTAGGGAATTGAGGAGGAAATACAATATCGTGTTTCACGAGCACAGCCATGTTGGCCGAAGGTTCCCCTGCACATCATCTTAACAACACTAGGGTTATCGCTTACTGAGTATTTTATATACTCACCTTTGTGTGTTGTTGAATGTTGTGCAGGTTTAGGAGGATTCCCGTGAGCGAGGTTAGAGGAGCACATTTGGAAGAAATGATTTTAAAAGTGTAAATGATTTGTAAAATTGGTTTACACATTGCTTGTTATTGTAAAACCACTTGTGCATGTCTAGTGAGCATCATTTAATGGTAAAAAAATAATATACACAGTTTCCTAAATCATTTCAAATTAATTAAGATAAATTAGGATTTTAAATTTAGGCTCGACATTAACATTCCAAATATCCCTAGTTGCTTGTTTCTATATGAATAGAAATGAATTAAGACTAGTATGAACTTTATAGGTGATCATGTTCTACGGATTACAAATATTTCGGATATCTAGCAAAGTGCATAGGTAAAATTAAGAGCATTGTATTTGGAGAGGGATCACTATTTGCAATGTCAAATATTATCCTTGGACTGAAAATCACTAAGTCTCTTATTGTGATTGTTAGTGTACTTTAACATATGCCTAACTTGGTCGTAAAAGGTTGACAAGTATGGATATGATTGGGTATGCTAAGAATCATAAGTAAGAGCAGGAGTGAAGTGAAAGAATTGACCCTGTTATGAAAATTAGAGCAGCTATCATTTGCTTCTTGATGGACAAGATTAGGAAGAGTGTGGCAGCACCCGAATGAAATGATTAGGTCATTTATTCGAACTTATCAATTTTTTGTCATAGAGATCAAGAAAAGTGATTTAGCATTAAATAAGGGAATTAGCAACATGTCTTATGCTAATGAAGATATCAGAGGTCAAGGGATGTATTTGAATTGTACTGGGTTGTTGACACCGCTCGTCAGCTATTTGATTTAGGGTGATCATAATGTTTTACTGGAGACCGCCTATGATTTATGAGTTATTAAACTCACTGCCTTTATTAAATAGTCCTACAAATCGAACATGGATGACAGAAAATCAAAAAGGGTATTTTTAGTTTTTCACCTTAGGTCAAACATTTGGCTATTGGGCCAGATCTGGCATGTGGGCCAATTTTGGTAATTGGGGCCAACATGGATGAGAAATATTATTTCTTATATGATTTTAAGAGAAATATTATTTGTAAAATATGATGTCTTAAGTGAAAATATGTAGGAAGATAAGTACGAGAAAATTTAGGAATCTTGTCTTAAGTTAAGACAAAATTAATGTGGGATAAATTAAAAGAACTTGTTAATTATCCACATATTCATGTTTTTTAGGGTGGTTTTTAAGGTATTTTATTTTAATTAAAGTCTTAACAAAGTCTTAATGGGATTAGGATTGTTAAGTGTCTTAATGACTCAAAACTCTCCTTTATAAAATCACCTAAAACCCTAGTTTTTTATAAGAGAATTCGTCCCATCAAACACACAACCAAAAATGTGAGCTTCCACCTAAATTGTGAGTGATTTAGGGTTTTTCTAAAAGAGACACGTGAGGAAAAAGAGGCTAGTCATAGCGTTGATCAACGTGGTGCTCTTCTTTTCGTAAGATTCTCATCCGATCTTGACATTAAAGGTGAATCAATTTACTCTTTGTGCTAGTACACATTTCCGCTAATCTGTGTGTTAGTTTTGTAGAGGAATCGCGTTTGGGATTCTTCCTCGGTGTCACAAAGGTCGTCTCGGAGTATTATGAGGTGGTAGTTAACTGTTCTTTGGCAAAAGAACTCACGGCCTACAACAAGAAACAAGAAAAGTAAGTTTTCTTTTAAAGTGTACATTTTTCTATTAACTAGCTATCATCTAGGAATAAATCAATGTGTTTCTTGAAATTTAGTGAGGATCTTGTCTGGTTTTTGACATGCTCTTGAATGTTTTTTACTACCATTAGTGTTATAATTTGTTAGAAAACCCAATAGTGGTATCAGAGCAGTCATCTTAGTCAATTAATGCATGAATTGATGAAAACAGTAACTAGCTTGATTAAAATGGGGGCTGAACTAGATGGGCAGTAGGTTAGGGTTTTAAATTGACTTAATATATTATATTTTATGTTTATTTTAATCCTATTCATCACTGGTCACGTGTAGGTATATTTTTTAATTCATAAAATACAAAACTAGGTACATTAGATTTTCTTTGTGAGAAAATCTAATGTACCTAGTTTTGTATTTTCTTTGTGAGACGGGGCTAGGATGGATGCTATCTATGTCACCATGCGAGTGTGGGGGTAGATTAGTGTCATGGTTAGCACGTTAATTGTAGGTTTGGACTTAACATAGGTCTATGACAGTGTTTCAGCCCTAGGCAATTAATGAGAAGTGACCTGGCATGAAAGTGATAGTACCATTAGAAACCGAGAGTCACTTTGAGGAAAATGATTAGATGGATTCCTACCTAAATAGCCTAGTCTTTGACGAAGCAAAAAGTGGATCTTGGTCCCACAAAACACGTCACTAGTATGTGGATTATTTAAAGGAATATTAATCCATTGTTGAGTGGGAGATCTTTTATTAAAAGACCTCATAACTGACCTTGATATTTAATTTTTCTTTCTAGAAAATAAATCTAAATCCAAATAACTCGAATATTTTATGCACTCAATCCTTAGAAAGGATAAAATGAAGGGTAGAAAAGGAAAGATCAAAACGAACCCAAAGCATAAGTTGAAGGTGGTACCTCAACAATGGCCTAGGGAAGTTTTCCAATCCACTTCATAAAAAGGCAAAGAAGGAAAAACCAAGAAAGTCCATAAGCTTATGTTAGAAGTCTTACCTCAATAAAAGCCTAAGATGGTTTTTTATTTTATTCCTTTGGACATTTGCTACCATTGCCAAATGAATGGGCATTGGAAGAGAAACTATCCAAAATTAGTAGTGTCATAGTTTTTCTTTTCAACAGGTTGGACTGCTACTACCCGATCTACTTCTCTCTCTTTTGCTGATGCCATTAGGATATTTTGCATACATGCTTTATATGATGAAATGTTGATATGATGTTGTTATATGGGTTGTATATTACGTGTTGAGATTGACAAAGGATGAGTATGATGTTATTTACAGTTTGTTGATATAATGATATGTTTATATTTGAGGTTGAAGTATTGAGATAGATTTGATGATTGAGCTGCGTGTTGATTAATATGAGAATGTGTGTGAGCATTCTGTATATTGTTGAACTTGATTTACAGGAGGAATGCAATAGTTAAATATATAGGATATCCAGTTTATAACCATTATATAGCAGTTCTACGTAAAGTATGAACTTGCAAAATAAAGAATAAAGGGCGTATTAGCGTAACACAAAGCTTAATCCATCGATGTGTTAATTAATACGATCGATATTCTGGAAATATTATAGAATAACAGTAGATGGTATATCCTAAATATTGGTATGAAGTTACTCAATGTATAAAAAAAGTTTAATAAGGAGTAACAAATATGACATGTATGCAAATTACGAGAAAAGTTTTTAAAGATGCGTGCTTAATAGGGTAATTAGATTAGGATGTTTTACTTATAGCAAGGGGTAGTTCTCTCTAAGAAAGATTGCCCATCCTCTAGAGAAGAGAGAGAACGTATGAATAGAGTCCCATATGCATCAGTAATAGGATCTATTATGTATGTTATGTTATGTACTAGGCTGGATGTTGCTCATGTACTGAGTCTAACCAGTAGGTTCTAGCAAGATCCTTGATAGATCAACTGGTCTGCAATTAAGACAATTCTTAAGTACTTGAGAAGAACTAATGACTTGTTCTTAGTGTGTGGAGGTCAAGAAGAGCACAGTCTTATAGGATACACTGATGCTACGACCTTGAAAAGCAAGGACGATTCAAGAGCGCAATTCGGATACATATTCATGTTGAATGGAGGAGTTGTCAGCTGGAGGATCTCTAAGTAGAGCACAGTGGCAGATTATACAACAGAAGCTGAGTATATAGCAGCATTTGAGGTAGCTAAGGAAGTTGTTTGGATAAAGAAGTTCATTATAGGACTAGGAGTTGTCCAATCTATCCTAAATCCTTTAGAGCTTTTGTGTGATAAAAATGGGGCTATAGCACGGGCCAAAGAGCCCTGGAATCACCACCGATCCAACACATACTCAAGCAGTTCCATCTCATTCGAGAGATCATCGATAGATGAGATGTGAAGACGATCATGTGATGCCCAAATTTAAATACCATTTCAAAAATCAATTACTTATTTTCCAAGAAATGACATTCAAACTTGAACATCATTTTTATTTTTAGAATAATATAATTTAAATAAAAATACAAAGGAATAAAATAGGAGGAATGAAATTAAATTCATTTTTAATAAATTTCACACATTTCATTTCACCAAAATATTTACAGAGTTTGCGAAAGGAAAGCCCAATACATCTTAAAAATTTACAAAATATTACAGGTTATGAAAGAATAAAAACTGGAAAAATATTAATTCAATCATAACCTTAAAAAATACAAATAATGCACTATGTATAGTTTGTCATGTACAAGAAAAATTTCTAGATAGTGCACTGCACACCTTAGAATCTCTCGCCGTATATCTGAAGCTTGTATAGCAAGGTACCACCTTCGCGTACAAAATTAATTGTTCCTTAATTTTATGCCGAGTGAAGCAGACATAAAACACGTGAGTTATTAAACTCAGTAAAAAACACTACCATAAAGCTCAAATTCATTATATTGTATTTTTAATCATAACATATATATATATATATATATATATATATATATATATATATCAATAAATCAATATATACAAATAGACAAGTGAACATGTCAACATAAGACATTTTGATTAAATTTTTATCTTTAATATTCATGATCAATTTATTCACATTTTAACTTATTTATTTCATAAAATGTGATCATAAAGTCATATCTCTTAAAAATACACATACACATAAGTTTATATATTAAATTTCATCAAAATTGGACATAAATCAGGTCAGTACGCCAGTCGTACAGAGTACGTGGTGTGGGGAATGAGAACGCGGTGTCGCGCCCACCCCACGTAGTCTGACAGAATAAACGCGGTGTCGCTCCATAAGTATGCAGGGTCGTGGTGACACCGCGTACTCACGTCTTACCACGCGTTCTGACCTGTCTGTTCAGCTGAAAACTTGCCAAAACATACCAATTCTTCATACAACATTCCTAACCTAATTCAACACCATTTCATTCAACTTCCAACTCAAATTCTCAATCAATTCACTCAATTTTAATGGCACATAATTTCAAATCCTAATTTCCATTTCATTTTCAACCACATTCCAACATTTCACAAGAAATTCTCAATTCACAATTGAAATAAAACATAATGTACTACTTAGCATCACAAATCCATCATCAAATCCTCCACAAGTCATTCAACATATTAACACATTCCAAACAACAATATGACCCGTAATTTCAATCCATCGTCAACATATCATATCATTCAATAATATATTTATGTTCATAAAGAACATACCAAATGTTATAGGAATGAATATGAATGCATGTTCTAATGGATTCTCTAACATCATTTCACCCGGGATCTAATAATTTGACGTTTACAAACGGGCCTCGTTGGCCTGGAGTACAGGTTACAATTTTATTACTATGGTCCATAGATTTCTCTGCCTTTTTAGGCTTGTTTTAACGCCCCAATGGCCGGCACCCTCGAACACATAAATGTGAACGAAAAACTACGGTGCAGCAGAACGTATGTTTTATATACGAATGCAAATACGCTCCCAAGAGCCGGTAACCCTCCCTCATTCAATTTCATGCTCCCAAGAGCCCAATGAATGCATGATGTGAAATGATCAATATCACCACCATACATATTCATGCCATATTAACTCATTAAGCATAAATAACCAACACAATATGGCATCATAATTCATAC
>CANYCX011821125.1:0-10830 GCA_948193385.1 Breynia disticha f. nivosa | reverse complement strand
CGTAAGCGTTAAACATGAAACAGCCTTGGAAGGCACCCTAATCATCTTCTAAATGTAGAAATCCATAAATTTAAGCACAAAACTTGCCCAATTCGACTCATCTCAGTAATACTTCAAACACTAACATGACACCTGTGTTTTAAGTTCCTGTTTCTTTAAAACAGCATGGTACTTATAGTCGCATCGCATTGAAGAAACCAAACAGAAAAGTTTATGAAAAAAACTCCCTCAAGTGTCTACGCAATCTTCGAAAACAATGCAAGACTGTCGGATTTGGATCCATTTTGCTTTCAGAGACCTTCCGATCGGCACAGTGATTGGCACCTGGCAATTCTCAGTACATGATCCTGAAATTTTGATGCAACTTGCTTAAGATTTATTTATTTAAATGGGTTCAATTGAAGCTAACAAATCTGAATTTTCATATTCAGAATTCAATTTATTTATTTATTTAAATGAATATTTTTCTTATTCACCTAAATTCAGCTATATTTGCTTAAGATTTTTAAAAAAACTAAATTCTATACAATTCAATTAGACTGACTTTTATAAAGTTGGGTGGATAATTTTCATTGATCATAATATATTTAGGAGTGGTGGTGGTGGTGATAGTTCTTCTATGAAAATGTAGTCTCTTCGAAGTACTTTTTATTTAATAAAATTTTATTTTTATTAAATAAATTAAGAAAACAATACAATATCATACTTTCTTTTTTAGCTTGTTATAATTATAAATCTTATCGTACATTACTATATTATACTAACTAATATTTTAATAGCTTACATCAAATTTAAAACAAACACAATTTAAAAGAGACTCACAGTAAAAGCTACTAAAGTATGCTCAACAATTTGTCAAAAAAGTTATACTCAGCAAAAGTATATTTAACCCTATTTTGTAATTTTGCATAAAACTCATCTACAATAATTTTACTGAAATTCTATCAATTACGTAAAATAAAGACTATTTTTAATGATATTTTTAATGTATTCTATTATGATAATTTATTACTTCATTAAATCATCTCTTTTAAAAGAGATCTCTTTAAAAGAGACTAATAAAAGTCACTAAAATCTACTCAACAAAAATATATTTGTAACCGAAAAACAAAAATATATTTAACCTTACAATAATTTTACCCATATGGTAGTGAATTAAATGACTCCTTTCGTCCCTAAATAAATGTTATTTTAATAATGGGTACACAAATTAAGAAATGACTATAGTAAGTAAAAAAGATTATTTTGTCCTTATTTAAAGCTCAGTGTTCTAATACATTTATTTTTGCAGTGTTAGAAAACATTTAATACTAAAGAGATTTATTGGTCTTAGTTTTGGGAAACGAAATTTCTTTATTTTTTAAAGAATAAAAACGGAATTTAAAAAAGAGTAATTTGGAGAAAAAATGTATTAAATTTTTAAAAGTAAATTTATTTTAGAACAAAAATTTAATTTTAGATGAACATTTATTTAAGAACAGAAGAAGTAATGTATTTGAGTCTCCAACAGAACTCCGAACCAAAGTAACACATCGACGGAATCATTCTACGGTGGTGTAGTATCAATTCGTGTTGATCATGTTGTAATCATGTTATAATATTTTTAATATTTAAGAAAATAATTTAGTTGATAGGACAAAATATAGTGGAATTTTAGGTGGACATTTTATGTCTTTTCTCGCCATATATATATATATGGGTACATGGGGAGTGTGGATAAAACGTGGAAACAAAAGGGCCAATCAGAATCCAGGAAACCCCAGCGATATCAAAAATCCCTTTTGAATTCATCATCATACACAGTAATAACTAATAAGTGATTCCCATTTTTTCCTCATTTCCAATTCCTGATTGGAACAGCAACCGGAAAACGAAGGTCAATATTTTTACACCGACCTCGCCAAATAAACCCACACAGCTCCCCTTCTCCAAAACATAACCACACGCCTTCACACTCCTAAATTCTTATTCAAGTATTCTGACATAAACCCCTTTTCAAATCTCTCCAAAGACTCCATCTTTGTCATAATTTGGTCAAATTAATGGCACTTTCAAGTGGGTTTGCAACAACGTTGGCTGCTACAAAGATGGAGACTTTAATGTTGAATTCTTTAACAGGTTCAGGTTCTTCAATGAGGGCTAATTTGGGGTCCAAACAAATTCGGTTTTTTGGCAAACCGGGTTTGAGAAGTACTTGTTATAGGAGAGGTTTAAAAGGAGTGGTTAGATGTAAGGTTTCTTCTTCTGGTGTTGTGGTTGAAACAGAGGATAGTATTGATTCTGCAAAAGTTTCTAGTTTGTCTGCTTTGGAACAGCTCAAAACTTCTGCTGCAGATAGTAAGTTTCAATAAAGATTCATTTTCTATGTTTTGTATTGATTTTTTTTGAAGATTGAATTTTTATGGTTGTCGTGAATGAACTTTTGCATTTTTGTTTAATAATTTGGTTTTTAGAGTTGTTTGTGGTTGTGGCATTGATGATTCTGTAATTGTTTTGTTTTGTTAGGATATACTAAGGAGAGAGCAAGTATTGTGATGATTGGGTTGAGTGTTCACACGTGTCCGGTTGAGATGCGTGAGAAACTTGCAATTCCAGAAGCAGAATGGCCAAGGGCAATTGCGGAGCTTTGTGATTTGAATCACATCGAAGAGGCGGCTGTTCTTAGTACGTGTAACAGAATGGAGATATATGTTCTGGCATTGTCTCAACATCGCGGAGTCAAAGAGGTTACAGAGTGGATGTCAAAGGTAAAAACACCTTTTATCTTTCTGTTTTCTGGTTTGAATTTCTTGCTTATGATCGAAGCAGAAAGACATAATTGAAAGTAATCATGTTACGATAAGCCTTAGATCATTTCACAATTTGATATTATCTGAACCCTCTGAAATCTTAATAATTGATTTTTTCTATCTACTTTCTGTGAAGTTCAATGTGTAGTTCATAATGATTAACTGAAGTTAGCATTACTTGATTGGTGACAGAAAATTTTGTATTTTGTTAGTGTTATTCTTTTTTCTTTGCAGACAAGTGGGGTTCCTGTCTCAGAAATTTGTGAGCACCGTTTTTTACTATGCAACAATGACGCAACACAACATATATTTGAAGTATCTGCTGGTCTTGATTCTCTTGTTCTTGGAGAAGGTCAAATTCTTGCTCAGGTTAAGCAGGTTGTGAAAGTAGGCCAAGGAGTTGTTGGATTTGGGAGGAATATCAGTGGATTGTTTAAGCACGCCATATCAGTTGGAAAAAGAGTCAGAACTGAGACAAATATTGCTGCTGGGGCCGTTTCTGTAAGTTCAGCTGCTGTTGAACTGGCTTTGATGAAGTTACCGGAATCTTCTCATGCTACTGCCAGAATGTTGGTGGTTGGAGCTGGCAAGATGGGGAAGCTTGTGATTAAACACTTGGTCGCAAAAGGTTGCACCAAGATGGTCGTTGTAAACAGGTCTGAGGAGAGAGTTGAAGCCATACGTGAGGAGATGAAAGATGTTGAACTCATCTATAAGCCCCTGACAGAGATACTACCTTGCGCTACTGAAGCTGATGTGGTTTTCACCAGCACAGCTTCAGAAACCCTTTTGTTTACCCAAGACAATGTTAAGGACCTCTCCCCTGTTAGTGCAGATGTTGGTGGCAGGAGGCTGTTTGTTGATATCTCAGTTCCTAGGAATGTGGGCTCATGCGTTAATGATGTTGAAAATGCAAGGGTTTATAATGTAGACGACCTTAAGGAGGTTGTGGCAGCCAACAAGGAAGATCGCCTCAGGAAAGCCATGGAAGCTCAGGCAATAATTGCAGAGGAGTCAAAGCAATTTGAAGCTTGGAGGGATTCTTTGGAGACTGTTCCTACCATAAAGAAATTGAGGGCTTATGCTGAAAGAATTAGAGCTGCAGAACTGGAGAAATGCTTGTCAAAAATGGGGGATGACATCTCAAAGAAAACGCGAAGAGCAGTAGATGATCTTAGCCGCGGCATTGTCAACAAGCTCCTTCATGGTCCAATGCAGCACCTGAGATGTGATGGCAGTGACAGTCGAAGTCTAAGTGAGACCCTGGAGAATATGCACGCTCTCAACAGAATGTTCAGCCTTGAGACTGAAGTAGCTGTTCTGGAAGAAAAGATTCGGGCCAAACAAAGCCAGAAGTAACCTTACGTCACAACACATGAATATCATATATCCAACAGCAAATTGAATTTCAAAGAGAATTTCAATTTTCCCATTTCAATATTGATTAAACAGAAGGTCCCCTATGGGGTTCCTTCAAGTCATTCATTTTGGGTGGCAAGACACCTCCATCTAACTTCTGTTGTAGATTGATCATGTGTATTCGTATCATAATGGCTTTACAGCCACCTTTCTTCTAAAATAATGAGGCGAGGCCTGTGTTATGTATTTGAATTCTTATAGAGTTGAAAACCTGTATCTGAATATCACTTAAGTCAGAACTTATTTTTCGTGCAGAGAATATCTTTGATTTAGATTTTCCTTTCTGGGATTAACTCATGTTTTAGAAACTTGTCCTCACAGAGGCGATGAAGCTTGTGACTAAATCCAAAACTGAAAGCTTTAATTACGTCAAGGATATTTAACTGTGACTAAATCTAAAATAGTTGGAGTCAAAAACAACATGAATATGATCTCTCAAATCTCTCTCTGATCTCTCTCTAATCACTAACATTAATGTAAATACAGGATTACTTAACGACAATAGTATCTTCACACCCCGTAGATGAACGAAGTTCCAATCTAGTCGTCATAAATTCAGGTACTTAAACCCACATTAATCATCCTCTTCTCCACTCACTTCAAACCCTAGCCCTACCTTCCAAAACTAGTTTGGTAGTCCACTTTCCTTCTTACCAATGCTCCCATACGCCCGGCGACAAGGAGGCGGCCGCTCTCCTACCCCTGTCCCTGGTCAGAGACATCTTTCTTTGCTATACTGACACATTGCTTAAGATTCTAATATTTTACTTGTTGACCATGCTTTGACTTTTCGTTTTTCTGATGCTCCTAACCAAGTCTTCTTTGAAGTTTGAAGCTTGCTTGCTATATACATAAATATTGTACTTTATATTCTACTTATTTTTTTCCTCTACACTTTGTTGTTTTAATTGCCTTTTCTGCCAAGTATTTAAGTCATATTTGTTGTGAATAAAACCCTTTTTATAAATTTTTTTGTAGTGCTCTTCAATTTCAATCTTATAAAGCATAATCTATATACTAATAAAAAAATTATTGACATTGACAATTATGTTTGAACTATCCAACATTAATTACATTGATATGTTAATTTATTATATTTTTCGTTAAAATAGGATATTATTCATTAAATATAATTAATGTGATAATGTTAATATAAATTTTAACATTTAATTTAAATTAGAAATTAAATATGATAATAATAAATAAAACATAATTGTTATAGTATCTAAAATATTACATATAGTGATAAAAAATATTATTTTATAAATAATAATATATTTTTAAAATAAAAACTAGATGATCTTAATTAAATATTATTAATAATACTCATTTGAAATAAATGAATACTATAATTAATATGATGACATCTAATTAGTTAAATATTTTATAATTAGTTAAGAGAAATTAAATTAATTAATTAAATAAATAAATAAAGAAGTATAATTTATATTGAAATTATCATTTACATAAAATAATTATCAAGAAAAATAAATTATAGTTTATATTATTAAAATTAATATAATTGTAACATACGACAACCCGCCGCATCGTGCGATTCAAATTGCTAGTTTTTTTTTTTTTTTGAAATCTCAAATTGCTAGTTTAATAACTAAAATAATGAAGCATTCCATAAAAAATAATTAGAATGAACAATACTAATTAGGAACAAATCGTTTTTAACGGCTCAATTAGTCCCGTCCGCTCCCTTCTAACGGATACTTCTGATTGTTCATCTAAATTACACAAATATCATTCATTCTCCTAATTGGAAACAATCAAGACCTTAAGGGTAAATATGTAATTGAATATTCCACTGAACCGCCACAAAATTTCGATAAATAGTCTACCTACGCTCCTCTTCAAGACAGACCAGCTCAAACCAACGGTCATAAAACTCAATGAATAGTTGAGCTTTTCATTTTCTTGAGTTCTAGAAATAAAAAGCTCAGCAACCAAATCTGTGAGCATTTACGTGGTGCAATTGCTGATAATAAGTGTTCGGAATGAGTTCTTTTGGTTTCTACGACTTGATTAATTGTTCCCTGGTTCTTAATTTCACTAGAAATTGAATTGTGGGTGCAATCGCATGTAGCATTTTACCAAGAACATGTGAAATTAGGTTTTTCGATTTCTTGTCGTAGAAACCAAAATCTCAGTTGTCATGTAGCATTTATCCAAGAACATGTGAAATAAAGGTGCGATTGTTTGAGACGAGAGGTCAGTATGTGTTTTTCATTTCTATTACTTGATGATGCTTTGTGGTTTGAATTGAAGTTTGTTGTTATTTACTTGATGAATTGTAAGAATATGAAACCCTAATCGAAGGTGAAGTTCTGTTTTAGGGTTTCAAAATTCATTGTATAAAACAACTAACGATTGTAATTTGTTGAGCCCTGAAACTGTGGGAGTAAAAAAAATCTCACAAAATAGTTAGGGTTTTCAGTTTCTTGAGTAGTAGAAATAAAAACACAGCAATCAAATATGTTGGTATTTACGTGGTGCAATTGCTGAAACAAGTTTTCCCACATGAAGTATTTTTTTGTTTCTACTACTTGATTAATTGTTCCAATCTTCTTAATTTCATTAGAAATTGAATTATTTTGTGGGAGCAATCACATGCAGCATTTATCCAAGAACATGTGCAATTAAGGTTTCTGATTTATAGAGTCATGAAATTAGAATCCAAGTAATCACATGTAGCATTTATCCAAGAACATGTGAAATTATGGTGCGATTGTTTGAGACAAGCCATCGATATGGCCTGTTTGGCTTCTGTTACTTGATGAATTCCTCTGTGGTTTAAATGGAAATTTTCTGTATTTACTTGATGCATTGTAAAAAAAAATTTGATCAGGCTTTCTGATTTTTTGAGTTATAGAAACCAAAATCCAAGTTATCACATGTAGCATTTATCCAAGAACATGTGAAAATATGGTGCAATTGTTTGAGACAAGCGGTCAGTATGGTTTTTTTTGGTTTCTATTACTTGATGAATTGCCCCGTGGTTTGAATTGAAGTTTGTGGATATTTACTTGATGCATGGTAAAAACTTTTTCAATCAGGGTTCCTGATTTTTCGAGTCATAGAAACCAAAATCCAAGGTATCACATGTTGTATTTATCCAAGAACATGTGAAATTATGGTGCGATTGTTTGAGACAAGCAGTCAGTATTGGTTCTTTGGTTACTGTTACTTGATGAATTGCTCTGTGGTTTGAATTAAAATTTGTGGGTATTTACTTGATACATCGTAGAAAACTTTTTCAAACAAGGTGTTTGATTTTTCGAGTCAGAGACCAAAATCGAAGTTATCACATGTAGCATTTATCCAAGAACACGGGAAACTATGGTGTGATCGTTTCAGACAAATGGTCATTATGGGTTTTTTGGTTTCTATTACTTAATGAATTGCTCCGTGGTTTGAATTGAAGTTTGTGGGTATTTACTTGATGCATTGTAAAAAAACTTTCTCAATCAGGATTTCTGATTTTTCGAATCATAGAAACCAAAATCCAAGTTATCACATGTAGCATTTATCCAAGAACATGTGAAATTATGAAGCAATTGTTTGAGACAAACGGTCTTTATGGATTTTTTTGTTTCTAATCCTTGTTGAATTGCTTCGTGGTTTGAATTAAAGTTTGTGGCCATTTACTTGATGCATAGTAAAAAAAAACTTTTTCAATCAGGGTTTCTGATTTTTTGAGTTATAGAATCCAAAATCCAAGGTATCACATGTAGCATTTATCCAAGAACATGTGAAATTATGGTGTGCTTGTTTGAGACAAGCTGTCAGTATTGGTTCTTTGGTTTCTGTTACTTGTTGAATTGCTCTGTGGTTTGAATTAAAGTTTGTGGGTATTTACTTGATGCATTGTAGAAAACTCTTTCAAACAGGGTTTTTGATTTTTCGAGTCAGAAACCAAAATCCAAATTATAACATGTAGCATTTATCCAAGAACATGTGAAATTATGGTGCGAATATATGAGACAAACGGTCCGTATGGGTTTTTTGGTTTCTATTACTTGATGAATTGCTCTGTGGTTTGAATTAAAGTTTGTGGGTATTTATTTGATGCATTGTAAAAACTTCTCCAATCAGGGTTTCTGATTTTTTGGGTCATAGAAACCAAAATCCAAGTTATCACACATAGCATTTATTCAAGAACATGTGAAATTATGAAGCGATTGTTTGAGACAAGCTGTTAGTATGGGATTTTTGGTTTCTAGTACTTGATGGTCGTGGTTTGAATTGAAGTTTGTGGGCATTTACTTGATGCATAGTAAAAAAACTTTTCAATTGGGGTTTTTGATTTTTCAAGTCATAGAAACCAAAATCCAAGGTATCACATGTAGCATTTGTCCAAGAACACGTGAAATTATGGTGCGATTGTTTGAGACAAGCGGTCAGTATGGGTTTTTTGGTTTCGATTACTTGATGAATTGCTCTGTGGTTTGAATTAAAGTTTGTGGGTATTTACTTAATGCATTGTAGAAATCTTTTTCAAACCACGGATGAATTGCTCTGTGGTTTGAATTAAAGTTTGTGGGTATTTACTTGATGCATTGTAGAAATCTTTTTCAAACAGGGGTTTTTGATTTTTTGAGTCAGAAACCAAAATTCAAGTTATAACATGTAGCATTTATCCAAGAGAACATGAAACTATGGTGCGACCGTTAACTGTTAGTATGGGTTTTTTGGTTTCTATTACTTGATGAATTTCTCTGTGGTTTGTGTTTTGTGGGTATTTACTTGATGCATTGTAAAAAACTTTTTCAATCAGGGTTCTGATTTTTCGAGTCATAGAAACCAAAATCCAAGTTATCACATATAGCATTTATCCAAGAACATGTGAAATTATGTGATTGTTTAAGACAAAGAAGATAGTATGGATTTTTTGCATTCTATTACTTGATGGATTGCTCTGTGGTTTGAATTGAAGTTTGTGGGTATTTACCTTATGCATTGTAATTTTTTTTTTCAATCATGGTTTCTGATTTTTCGACTTTTAGAAAACCAAAATCCAAGTTATCACATGTAGCATTTATCCAAGAACATGTGAAATTATGGAACTATGGTTTGAGACAACCGATCGGTATGGGTTTTTTGTTTGTATTACTTGATGAATTGTTTTGTGGTTTGAATTTTAAGTTTGTGGGTATTTATTTGATGCATTGTATAAAATTTTTTCAATCAGGGTTTCTGATTTTTCGGAGTCATAGAAATCAAAATCCAAGTTATCACATGTAGCGTTTATCCAAGAACGTGTGAAATAATGGTGCGATTGTTTGAGACAGGAGGTCGGTATGGGTTTTTTAGTTTCTATTACTTGATAAATTGCTTCGTGGTTTGAATTGAAGTTTTTTTGTAATTTTTTTTCAAATAGGGTTTATGGTTTTTCAAGTCATATAAACCAAAATCATAGTTATCACATGTAGCATTTATCCAACAACATGTGAAATTATGGTGCGATTGTTTGAGAAATGTTTGGTTCAGTTGGTTTGTCCTAAATTAAGCGGTGGTTATATCTCAGGTTTCATTTATCGATGATGCCTAGTTAAGGTAATTGTGCTAGAATTTTTGCTATTCTGACTATTCATTATGTGGATAGTAAGTGTTGCTTGTTCTTTGCCACATTGTGGCTTGTTTTACAATTGATTGTGTAGAGATTTTATGCTCTATCCATGTCCCGCAAATTGAAGATTCTTTGTACTCGAAAAGAATATTGTGGCTTTGTTGTTTACTTGTTTGAATGAGAATATGAATTTGTACTCTGGATGCATGAAGAGAGCTGAGATGAATATGAATTTGTATGTGTTACTATAGGATACTTCCTTCCTTGCCTATTAACACGAGCTGAGATGAACTTATAGGATACTTCCTTGTTTATTATTGCCTTGTGTGCAAAGGATACTGAGTTCAATTAGTGATTGTCCATTGAAAATTTCTCTAGTTGAGAGTGAAGCTTATGTTAATCTTAACGTATGTATTCTGTCTGTATATGTAGTTGCATTTCCTTTGGGACTAAGTTGAATGGTTGTTGTGGTTGATAGTATTTTTATCCTGCGAAGTACTAAAGGTCTCTTCTTGGTGTATGAATGATTGAATAGTTGAATAGATCTTGACATACTTGAATAAACCTTGCTAGCATTTACATACTCTATAGCATTTCATAGTAGTGAATAAAACCTTACCAGCATTTGCATGTTTTATGTGACGCCAAAATTCTCGAAGTTCATTTTTAAATAAAATGCTAAAAACGCACTATATTTTTTTTCATTTTTAAAACATTCAATCAAACAAGTAGTGTAAGAGAGAGAAAATAGAAGAATGGATTTTCAATATATTAATACACATCTTTTTGTCCATCAGAGTTTTAAAATGCGGAAAACATGGAATACGTTTAAAATGAATGTATATATATAAATACATCTCTACTAATGTAGCCTACATAGGAAACATTCAAAAGTCCAAAAACAATCAGGAGCTCGACCTTCAGTATCGCACCGCTAGCCTCGCCGATCACGTCGTCCCGTCTCTGGTACCTGTTAATCTGCACATTATCCAGCAATGACAGGTGAGTATATTTTATATACTCAGTAAGGCATCCCTTAGCGTCTCT